>WJQU01001819.1:0-24574 GCA_029228625.1 Pseudolycoriella hygida | reverse complement strand
GTTGAAAGGGGCATAGAAGTATTGTGTCCGGATTCGTGTCAAAATATCAAATGTCAACACATCTCCTTCTCAGTTTCTACATAAACCAGTGGCGTCAATATTTGAGGTCATTGTTGATATTTAATCATTAAATTGAAGCTAGAAGTTATTATTTGGACTAATAATGTATGGGAACACAATTTTCGGTAAATATTTACATGAAACCGCTAATGAAAAACATAATTGGTTGCGTATTCATAGTCATTAGTTGTATGTACAATAAAGTTACGTATGAACGTCACTGCAACATTTCCCATGTATTTTAACTGGTGTTGCCAACGCAAAAAAGCGTCCACCTTCTAAATGACCTTCTTTTGCTAGTAAGGGAGCGTCCATAAATGACGTCTGCATTTTTTCGGCTCTTTTCGACACCCCCTACGCCTGTTGTGTCTGTTTTCGTCTGTTTTCCATACCCCCCCCCCTCCCCCCGAAAACAGATGTCATTTTTTCATCTTCTATTTGCGATATTTTTGAAGATTCTTTGATTTCTAAAAAAAAGTTATTTGTGAATCTGTTTTCCAAGATTTACTTTAGGCAATTTTGCGAGTTGTAGACCGAAAGAAGTGAGGTCTACAAACGAAAATGCCTAAAAACCGTCGTCCAGAACAGATGCATTTAAAACTTTTACATGCGACCGACGGGGCCGAAAATGAGGTCATTTTTTGAATTTTTTTTGCATGTAAACTTGTATGTGTACCTGTTTTGGACGATTGTTTTTAGGAACTTTCGCTTGTAGACCTCACTTCGTTCGGTCTACAACTCGCGAAACAGGTACACAAATAACTATACATGCAAAGGGGCGAAATCCTAAAAAATATCCAAAAAGTTCACTCATTTGCGATCTTGCGTTACTTGTATAAATTTCTTTTTTTCTATTGCTGGAACGCGAAAACTGTAATTTTCAAACTCCGTTCGAGAACCGAAAATAAAAAAAGTCAAGTTATGCGTTCGTGCATAGTGCGAAAGTCAACACAATGATGTTTGAATATCGAGAAATTACAATTTTTGTAGTTCTCGAAATGAAAAGACGAATAGAATTTTTGTTCGAAAATGGAATGGGACAACTATGGTGTGCTAGAGAAACGGCTTTCATCATGAAAACGGTGGTAGTTTCAAATTGAGCGACATTACCGAATATGACGTCTGTTTTCGTGAAACACCCCCCTCCCTCTGTCTGTTTTAGTCTGTTTCTCAAGACCCCCCTCCCACCCCCTAAATGTTTCCACTTGAAAAAAATATTTCTACTTCATAATGAAATTGAAAAAAAGGTCACGTATAAAACTTAGATATTATTTGGAAGTCAATTTATCGCAGCCAGGAAACGTCGGGATGAGACAATATTTTATACTTTATCAGCTATTTCTACTCCACTACATTCACGTGCTCCTGAATTATGAATCATCTAACAAAGCCAAGGAAATGAACAAGCAACAAGGAAATGCATTTCTATTGTTAAAATAAAAATCATCTGCTCTTAAAGTTTTGCTCCGCGATTATAACACATTATTACAAACTCATGCATTTTAACAATGCGTTTCAATTAGAGCATATCCTTCAGCTAATGTTTCTTTTTTCTTCCTTTGTATTTGTTTGCGAAATTTTTCAATGAATTCAGAGAGTTTCCTTTCTGCTATTTATAGTATGTTTCAACACAAGGGGTAACATACGGGATATGCGCTATGTATTATTCTATGGGCAAAAAACCTAAAATTTTCTCACCGAAATGGACTATGCTCTCAAACTACTATTTTCTAGCTATCGAAATAAAGTTTTTGTAAACTTTTTCGATTTCTGCCTCTGGCTCACCTTAATGAAATCTAAAAATAAACTAGAAAGGGAGATCTTATTACACCACTTATAATTGCGCTCCTGTACGTTCCATTTTTCCATTTGTATCCATTTGCATGAGCATTTTAGTGACATTTATGCAAATGCAGAGTCAGTCTCACCATTTGCAATTGTTTACCAATCGTATAAAATTGTATACACGACATGGACGTGAGATATTGAAAACGATGCTTGACGTTTTACCCACAGAGGTCAATGTTTCATTTTTCACCCAAGTGATATAATGTGATATATGTACCACATATTATTTCCTTGCAATGTCACTGTAACATACATAAATCTCCGAAGATCCGAAGAATGTCCTTCCTTTGAAATTGATATAGTTCGAAAGTGAGCTTCCTCAATACAACTATGTATGTTACATTGCTGTATTTAAACAGCGTCAACAAACAATATAGTGAATACTCTTTTTATTGGCTCTGTTTATTGTTTCTGCAAGGCAATATACAGATATACTTAATGACAGTTCCAGTCGAGTTCGTAGTTAAATATTAGACAGTACCCTTCAATTGAGGTAGTGCTATTTACAACGAAAAAGGCAAGCGTTATACGTGACAAATATCAACATCATTGAATTGAGTTTCATTCATTCTCGGTCTGTCTGTTGTCGTTTGTATCATTTACAATTTACAAATTACACCGTAGGTTTTAGCTACATAATGTATAAAGTTGGGCAAAGTAAATAGCTAATGACTTCAATTCGTCACTACACATCGAATGAGTTCAAATTAGAAAAAAAAAGTTTGTGAAACAAGGCATAGATTAGAGTACTAATTAGTTGTAGTGTAGGTATAGAGTCAAGGTGTTGAACGCCTGAAGCGAACACAGGAGAAAGATGTAGTGATTAGTTTCACTGTTAGCACATTGAAATTCTAAAATTCTCAGAAATGTAAAACTGAAACGTAGAATGGAAAAGTTGTCCAGTTTTTGAATTGGATTGAACTAAAATTCAGCCATTGAAAATGTTGTTTATTATTTATCTCATTGGAAAACCGCTTGGTTATAGTGAGTAAAGTAATTATTTGTCCATTAATCGATTTTCTAGTTTTCTATACATAGAACGACAGGAATTTTCATAAAGAGACAAAAGCGCAATGTTCGTTCAACAAATAATACCGGAGTAAAGTTGAAATTATCATTGGAATCTCCATTGGAAAGGAAGTCATAATTTGAATAGAACATTTTGTGTTCAATAGAACTTTAATGAAACTTTTGAACATATTCATGGCCTCTAACAAATTAGTTTTGATTTGACCGACAAGTAAACAGCTATCTGACTATCATCGGGAGCAGACAAAAAACGCAATCCTATTGCACTACCTATTGTACTGTTGCACTGTTGTAGAGAGTGAAATAGTACGGCCATGTGCTTCTCAATTTATGCGTTTTTCCAGTTTTCAAGATTATCCCTTCTTTTCAATGTAATTTGTATTGGCAAAAATCCAAAAAAACTAAAATTTGACCGAATTTGACCGCAATTTTTAAAACCACACAACTGTAGCATACATTACGTTCAAGTTTGTAAATTTTTTTGGACAAATGATTGGTTCGCAAGGGCCTAGCAATTCTTCCGAAAGAGCATTAGAGCATTACGGCAGGTATAATTAACCCGGTTAATGCTCTAGTAAGTGCAAAGACTTTTGAAACGAGCCAAGCGAACAGCGAAAACCCGTACGAAGTACAAAGGTCCTATACGTTTACTACAAACAATTTTATTGTAACATGGGGTAGATCGAGGTGGGAGGGAGTGGGGACGCATCTATTATTGTCTATAGATGACTAATCAGCAATAAAAAAAATGTCCGTCCGCCGTCTCCTCTTTTTTCCAAATGGCTCAACCGATCAGCCTAAACTTTTTTTCCCTGAAAGGTATACATGACTCCCATGATTCAAGTTCTTAGATGGGCAAAATCGGCCAAGTAGTTCCGGAGATATGGTCGAAGAAGTGGATGTCGGACATGAAATTTTCGAGGGTCGATGAAACTTTTTTGCAAATATCTCAAGTATAGCACGGAAATTCCTAATTTTGGTGTCAAATGAAAGCATTTGAAGTCAAAAAACTGGGACCAATGGAATGGATGAAATTAAGTTTTTTGGCCTATGGAGATTTACTGTCAAAAGCAAAGTTGTAGAGAATTAAATTTAAGCGAACACGTGTTTCAGGGTTTTTATGGAAATATGGCACAATTCTGGTTCATGGGCACTTCCATAATTGGGCAGGATGACCCGAATCTCCAGAACTATAGAGGTAGAAAGTTGCTTCCAAAGGCAAAGTTGTAGAGAATAAAATTTTAGAGAACACGTGTTTCAGGGGTTTAGGGGAAAATGGTCCAGTCCTTGGATATAAGCTTTGACGTTACCTTGGGTAGTTTCTATGAATGAAAAGAACAGAAAACGTTGGATTGTTTGCTTATTTGTATATTTAGATACGTTCAAGTCTCTTTGCCACATATATTCTGATACGTACGGGTCTTTTGTTATGTTTTTATTTACGAAAACTACATACAATTACGTGTTTTCTGAAGAAAATGGAACTTTCATAGGAATATTGTAAGAAAGAATTCAGATGTCTATATGGATTGTGGTTGGGTGAGGCACACACTTTTCCTGAAGGAAATCTAGACTGTGTTTGACGGTACAAAGCTCCGAAAATGTGTCAGACATACCTCAGTGTGGTTGCTTGGAACTCGATAAGCTTCGGATTCGATTCTCGTGATCTACATGCGGAAAAAGCTTTTAAAAAGCATTTTGAACGATTAATTCTACTTCCACCAAAATGTTAACATTTAATATCACTTACTGAATTCCTTTTGTGATAGCCACTATCATCGTTCCTTCATTAATTATTGTTCATAAATTAATGATGTTTGTCATTCTACTTGCCTTCAATGTAATAACGCCACGTAGTAGCTGGATCTACAAGAAGAGAGCAATGAAAACGCAGAATGTTAGGGTGCTCTGATGTTTCGCGTGTAATTCATACGTAAGATGTATTTATTTACGAGAAATAACTTCATTTTCATTCGTTTTTAGACCCGTACGAAGAACAAAGTTCTTCGAGAAAAGGCTATTGCATTTGCCATGACGTTTGTAAAAAGTCGATTTGAGGGGGTGAGTATGGGCGGAGCATCGATCATGGTCCTTAGATGCCGAATCTGCAAAAAAAAAATTGTACGTCTGTCCGTCCGTGCGTCAACACGATAACTGGAGTAAAACTTGACCGATTTTCTGTTCCACGAAAGGTAATCGAAAAATGTTTAATAGGATTGAATCTGGGCACTGTCGTCCACTAGCTAAGACCGCTTAAGTGCTTTTAGGTGTTTCGAACATAACTCGAGTAAATCTTTTCCGATTTTCCTAAAATTGAGTCTCTAGAGCACAAAGTGTTTTTTCTACATGAATCTGGTAAATCTTATCCGACTTTCTTAAATCTTTTTTTTGTGAAAGAAAACTAAAAGATTGATTATAAAAGTGAATTTAGCCAAAATCGGTCTCGGACTTTCGAAGTTACAGTCGAAACAGTGGTCAACAACGTGATTTTTTGAAGGTTGGTGTGAGTTTTTGACTTATATCTTTGTGAAATTATAACAGAAATCGCTCTTCAAGGTTTTGGATGAAATATAAGAACATCAAAAAATTAGAATAATTAATTTAGTTAAAATTAGTTGACTGATTTCAAGCTGTTGGGTCCTCACTGTGGGCCCAGCTCACGCTAATCGACCAAAACATTCCTTGAGTGATGATGTTTTCTGTGCAGTGTTGTAGAGAAAACATATGTATGTTGTTTTATATGTAAGGGACCCTTACGCGTCGGAAAAAATTTCAAAAAAAATCATACTTCCTATAGACAAAATAGTTCACCTCAATAACATAGCAAAAGAAATTTTTTGGGCTGGGGTCGACCTTAGGACCAGCCTAAGGCCCTAAGGAGAGGCCTCGGACACAAACTTTCATGGACAAAAAAGTTTAGCTCTTTTTTCTCTACAATATTGCACAGAAAGCCTCATCATTAGAGGAATAATCATGAAAAACCACCAAATATCGTGTAGTGTAGTACCATGATTGGACCAATACTAAGGACTCTACAGCCCGGATCACTCAACCAACAAAACTAAGTGCTAATTTCGCATAGATATTAAGTCAAAAAGTTTCACCGACCTTCAAAAAACCACGTTTTTGGCTACTTTTTCATACGTAACTTCGAATGTTTTTGACCTATTTAGCCAAAATTTATTTCTGTAAAAAATTTTTCGATTTTCTTTCAGGAAAAAAAATATTTTGAAAATCGAATAAAATTTACCCGATTTATGTAGAAAAAATACATTGGGTCCTAGTAGAATCTCACCTTTAAGACCCTGACTGTATCCAAAAGCTCAAAACCAACTAATTTTCTTCCATAAGTTGTGAGACAAAAAAAATTATGAAAAACTCGAGCTATGTACAAAACACCAAAAACCACTTAAACGGCCCCCAGTGCCCAGATTCGATCCCATAAGAGGGATTTTTTTGAAAACCCGTCTGCCGAAATCGGACGCATCTTACAGGGGATTTTTTATATGTGCCTAGATAAGTATTGATCCCTAGAAGCCAGAAATATTTTTTACAAAATTGATCGATGCTTGTGTGGCTGGGTGGATGCGTTTGAAAACCAACATGCACTTTTCTTACAAACATTTCTCCGTGTAGACGAAACGTACAAGGACAAATGAGGTCATTTGAAAGATAATTTCACGTAATTTCGGGCCAAATAGGGTCTTTTTGGCTTTAAAACTCATCCACGTTGAGTTATGAGCTATTGAAAATAGGTGTAAAGACTCGTGTATTTCGGATAACTTCAAACCATTCCTTTGCAACGACGACGAATACATTAAAAAAATGTTTTCCCTGCTTGCTCTTGGTCCCAGCTAGCCAATCACTGTACGAAAAAATTTTTTTGCATAACATCTCTTCCGTGTAGGGAATTATTCTAGAAGAGAAATTCGGGACACTACCCATATAATTTTGGTGTTTTTGGAATTCTGTTTGCCACATCTACTCTGATGCGTAACGGGTCCCTTGTATATTTAGACCCGTACGAAGAAAGAAGTTCTTCGAAAAGGGGCCTTATGCGTTTACCACGACGTTTGTAACCACCCTAATTTCGACCCGGGAGTAGGGGGGGAACATCGATCATGGTCCTTAGATGACGAATCAACAATAGAAAAAATGTCCGTTCGTCCGTCCGTCGATCCGTCCGATAACTTGAGTAAAACTCAACCGATTTTCAAAAACTTTTTTCTCTGAAAGGTAATCGAAATATCTTTTATGGGATTGAATCTGGGCACTGTCGGGCCAAGGGCCGCCGAGCTAGGGCTGTTTAAGTGGTTTTTGGTCTTTTGTACATAACTCGAGTAAATCTTTTACGATTGTCATAATTGTTTTTTTAATCGACAGGTCTATGAAAGTCCAACAATTTGTAGAAGAAATTTTTTTGAGGTTGGGCCCTTGGGTATAGCTGGGGCACTAAAAACGAGCCTCTGCTAGCGCTCTACATGTTTTTTGTTCATAACTCGAGTTAATCTCTTCCGATTTTTAAATTTTTTCTTTATCGAAAGATCTTGTATTGTCTCCCGTTTTATGCCAGAAACCCTTGGACTCAGTCAGGACTGAAACTGAGCTTTTACTAGAGCCCAACGTGTTCGCTTGCATAAGTTGTATAAATTCTAACTGATTTTGTTGATTCTTTTTCTATTTGAGAGGTAATCGAGTACCGAATTATATTCAAAAACAAATTTGGACCCGATGCCTGTGCTTAGGGCTGAAGTGGGCCTCAGGTCTGTTCTAAGGTCAGCCCTAACCAAAAAAAATTTTTTTCGCTATGTTGCAGAGCAAATTGAAGGAAACACTTTTGTCTATGGAAGTATGTGTCCGAGGCATTTCCTTATGGCCCAAGATCGGTCCTAAGGTCTGCCCTAAACAAAAAAAAATGGTTTTTCACTATGTTGTAGGGAAAATGGAGTGACATATTTTTGTCTATTTGTTCGAGGCTTCTGCTGAGGACCTTAGGTCGGCCCTAGATAAAAAAATGATTTCTCGCTATATTGTAGAAAAAATTGAGATGAACATTTGGGGGTCACACCGTTTCTTCGGACGGGTTCTTCAATATTGCCCTCTGCGCAATTTCCAATACAATTTAATGTGGACGTAATTGCATACACTTAAGATTTAAGGCAATATTTACTTAAATACGTTCGAGTCTTTTCGTAACATCAACTCTGTTTGCCACATCTACTCTGATGCGTAACGGGTCCCTTGTATATGTTTTTTTGAAAGTTAGCAAAAAAGAAAACTTATACAAATTCAAAACGTTTGCATGTACGAAAGTAATTAAAGTTTTATCAGAATTTTGTTGACGAAATATTACTACATCAACGACTATTGCTATTTGTGAAACTTTTGCTGAATTAGCTGGGCAATAATCACTCATATCGTCATGGTAAAGAAAATTGAACCAAAAGCCAACACAATCAAACCAGTGTATTTACAACTTCACACGCATTATATACCTCATGATGAGGATATACCACTTGTTCATGCTACAACCTCGTTCACTCTAACGTCAATTGTGTCTTTTGCAACCATTGCAACCACTCTTTCGAATAGTATAGTGAGCTTTTGAAATTGAAGCTTAACAAAATGTAGGAAACTGTTTGTCACTTTCGTTTGATAATTTCATTTATTTTATACATTTTTCCGTTGAATGATTAAAAGATAAAAGTCTCCTCTTTGCATTAGATATTTATAAATAAATTTGTTCCGAATCTTGATACGAATATTTAGGTGTTGGGTTGAGTTATGAATCTTTAACACGGTCTACGTTCCACAGCAATGGACTAAAGAAAGCGTATATTTAGCTTTGTCATCCAAAATGAGCACAAATAATCACCCTTTTTCATGAATTAATTTTTTATGTTTACATATGACAATACAACAGTTAATTATAATGAACAAGCTTGTTCAGGCCACCCGAGCACACCAAACCAATTTAAACGACTAGTAACAGACTAGCGGTCATTAGGTGTGGATATGAATTTTGTGAAAAGAAATATTTTATTTTTTATTTAACAACTGATAGTTTTTTGTCATGTTGTTAATAGCAACACGGCATCGCTTAGAATTAAATGTGAGGAGCTATCAGAGTGTATATCATCCAAGCCATGGAATGTGAATTGAAATCAATACTCAAAGTTCGGTAAGGCTGCTTTTCTATATATAACCGGAAAGGATTTGTCCTACCCTCGGTTTTGGTTCTTCAAAGTCAGATTAAGTTCAATACAAGAGTTTGACCGACAGTATATCCTTTCAAATTACCTTCATTGTCTCCTTTATATCGATTCCTAACATAAGCAACTAATCAAAAGGAAACTTTACACGTTTTATGCATCGTTGAACGCCATACAGAATTAATTTATGGCATGTGCTGGTAACATAAATTGAACTTTTCGATTAATTTCAAATAGAAGATCATCATTTTTCCACAAGATTACGTGCATGAGTGGTGAATTTGAAGCATTTTCACTCTGGCGGAATTCATATTTCGAGATGAAAATCAAGGGTGACGGGTCATTATAATTGAGCGCGATGCGAATCGCATCGCGTAAGGATCGTGTGAAAGCTCAACTTGACAGAACAAAAATTTTTTTTTGTTAAGGTGGGCTTTCACACAAACCTTACGCGATGCGATTCGCATCGCGCTAAATATAATGACACCTTAAGTACAAGCGGAAACGTAACTCAAGCAGTAATTATATTGGATGTGATAAAAATCGCTCGCGTAAGGTTTGTTTGAAAGCTCAACTTGATAAAAACAATTTTATTTATGTCAGGTTGAGCTTTCAAACAACCCTTACGTGACCGATTTTTATCGCGTCGAATATAATTACTGATTTATCATCACAAATCATGAGTAGGAGTGTCAGAAGTGTAGAAGTGTTCAAAAAATTTGTCAATGCATGACTTGATGCTATCTCTTTTCCTCTCATGTGGATCGAATGGCGAATAATAGTTTTAAGGCGATATATTTACGCCTTTCGTGCGTTATGAGTCGCAGCCGCCAATGTGTAATGCTTAGTTGGGACATTATTAGGATCTTTTTAGCTGATGTCCAGTCATTCGGGAAATGAACCAGCAAATGTGCAGTGTTTGGAAGTATTTTTACTCATATTACTTAGTGTTGGGAGAATGACTTATGTGAGAAATCTTAAAGAGACGATAACAGAAATGATAAGAAATTATGTTGCGTTGTCTTACGGGTATGGTCAGTGGAAAGCCGCTTGTAAACATTTCTGTTGTATCACAGCGTTAATACAACAGTTCAGTCGATTCCACTGTGGTATATCGATCCGAGCTTAAGAATGTTCTGTTCAAATGACAAAATGAATTACTATACAATTACGAGTTGTGTTTACTTGACACATAAACTTCCACCACACAATCATTCGAACTATGTAATCAGTGGCTATAGCCACAAATTCCCACACAATTGGCTTTACCATTTTTACCCATGCTAACATGCTAAAACATTTCTATGTAATTATGCTGATTGTATTCCTAAAATGAACAAATTTGTCCGTCTATTCCTATTCTACAGTAATTTTTCGTTACCAGTAAAAATGTTTGCATTATATGAAAAAAATCAACTTTTATCAACATTAACTTTATGTTGTGCCACAAGTCTTTTACAACCAGCAAAAGCCAACAAAAGTTAATTTGATGCGTAGACTGAAGTATAAAATATTTTCATTGTTGGAAAACTTTTAACACAAACGCTTACCGGAGGGTACTTGTTACTGTAAAATGTACATTCATCCATTTATATGACGCATGACATGGTTTTAGATCCGAACGACAGCACAATCATGAGATGAAACGAGTTTTGAATTTTTAGGGTTTTCTTTCGTGGTACATTAACGAGAAGTTATGGAAAACAGTTCATTAATAAGTGATCGCAATATCCAACAATGTAAGGGAACTAACTCATACTGTGTGCCTGATAAAAATGTCCTTACATCACACACAAACAAAAATCGCCCACACTCCTTCGTTGTACCATTTAACTGCCTGCGGTCCTCATAAAAAACTTACAAGATGTAAATTTGCAAAGTGTCAAAATTGATATGAAATTGCTTTGTAAAAGTTGTCAAAACATGGTTCTGTTTTACAAAATTATATTATTGTGTTTGTCAACACATTGAGTTGTGTTGGGTTATGTGTTGTGGTATAAATAAGGTATTTTATTTTCGGTTCATACCATGGGATTTTATATGGGAAATTGCTAAAATTCTGAGGATCAGTCACACTTTGTGGAATCCGTGAGATGCAAAAAATTTGGATATCTATCTTATAAAGACACTTCGTATGCATAAATGATGTATCAGCATTGACAACTCCTGAAATCAAGTTTTTGTTCGCAGACAAACCCTCTCCTCTCATACCCTAAGTACATGGGATGTCTCATAAATCGATGGCGTATTGAATTACAATTTTTCTGAAAATCTACTAAACATCCAGTAACGATAGTTATTTATTATTTATTATTTTCCGAGATATTTGAACCCGTACGAAGTACAAGCAGTTCTATACGTTTGCTAGAAGACATGTGGTTAGGGAATGCAACCGGTAATTAAAAACCGGTGAAAACCTATTATGACGATTACCGGTAAATACAATTTTTTTACCGGTTTTTACAGTAGAATATTATCACTCTATCACTTTACAAAAAATTAGTCAAGATTACATTTTCTGCAACAATAATGGCTTGATGTGTCGGTCGACTCCAGTTGTGTTATGAGAATTCAGTCTCAAGCTTTTCAATTCAAATGAAATACTGAAAAGGGTGGTGCTATTTTAGGATAGTTAGGTAGGTTTGGTGAAGGAGGACAGAGTGTGACCAAAAAGCAACATCGTAGGTCGGTGTGAGAAATATGGTCGTCCGATTTCGAATTCGGACTATACAAGAGGATTGATTACCTAAATTGAAGATATAGATTTGGAAAAGATTACCCTGCTACTGGGGAGTGTAAAATGGCCAATATTGGGTGCGAAGAGTCTGATAATTTAGTAAATCTCATCTTTTGTATGAAACTCGTTTTTCTTTAAATATGGACGTCCTACATGGTTAGGTTCTTTCATTGAAAGTGGACAAATTGTGACAGGGTATGGCATTTTCACATAAAATTTTGTTCGTAAATTGAGTGTCATAGCTTTCATGGTAACTTAACACGATATGTGGACGATCCGTGTAAATCATGAATCATTCTTTTGAAATTGTTCAAACGCCTTATTCAACGTTCGTCGCAGATTATTTGTCGATTTGATTATCTAAAAGTGAACATATCGACCGATTTGTGTGTAATACAAATTACCTGTAATTTACCGGTAAATTTACTCAAAAATTTCGGTATTGCCGTTTATCGGTTTTTAAAAAATGTAAGGTAATTGCATTCGCTACATGGGGTAGATCGAGGCGGGAGTGGGGGTATGCATTTAATATCGTCTAAACGGCTGCATCGAATTTTTTTTTTCCTAAAAGGTGCATAATGTACCATGATTCAAGTTCAGAGATAAGCAAAATCGGTCAAGTGGTTCCCGAGACATGGTCGAAAAAGTGACCAAAAACATGATTTTTGAGGGTCGGTGAAACAAATATCTCAGCAAGTATAGCACGGAAATTGTTTGTTTTGGTGTAAAATCAAAGAATTTGATCTCACAAAGCTGTGAAATTTTTTTTGTGGAAATCGGGTCAGTGGTCTCGGCACTGGGACCCAATGGAATGGACGAAATTGAGTTTTTTGGCCTATAGAGGTTTACTGTCAAAGGCAAAGTTGTCCCTGGACTTTTTAATGCTAACTGAAAAGCGAGTTGTAAAGAAAACATATGCTATGGGGACCCGCACGAATCTGCAACGATGCTTCCATATGGGCAAAATCTACACCTCAGTTTTCTCTACGCAGCATCCAAAAACTCATAATTACAGAAATATTCTTGAAAAACCACCAACTAAGATCGTGAGGCCAACTCTAAGAATTCTACACAAAACAAAACACTCCACTGATTCACTCCAATACATAAATTGACTTCACGGCACAATTGCCAACAAATATGACAAAAATAAATAGACTAGACAATCCCTAATAATTATGACAATTTATTATAATGAACCTGATTGCTTTCGGAAACTAAGTTTCCATTATCAAAGATATGGTCCAGACTGTCTGGAAACCTAGTTTCCGAAAGCGGTCGGGTTCATTATAATAAATTGGCATAATTATAAAATTTATTTGTGTCTTATTTACTCCACTGGTTTTTGTAGTTTTCCAGTGTCATAGATTTTTTTTGAAATTCTTTACTCTAGTTAAAGTGCTGAACAGACGGACGACATTTTTTTAAGGTTTCTATTATTTAGACCCTAAAAACGAAAAATCTCGTCAACTCCCGAGTCGAGATTCGCGGGCTACAAAGATCGTTGTAAACGCAGAAGCCCCGTAGACTTCGTCTCTTCGTACGGGTCTGAGAACTCAACATTTTAATTGCGTGTAAGTTTATACAAAACGCTCATTAAAGCCGGGAACCAATTACTTTGACCGGAAAAATAAATTATAATTTCATTAGTCACTATCTTATTGTTTTTAATTTTAAGATAATGGTTTTCGAACAGGATTCTTTCATCTACACTTCCGTTTTCTTCCGCTGTTACAGCAAAAAATGCACAAATTAATTACATGAACGAGAAATAATTGAGAATAATTTTCCGTGCAACGGAGTTTTATTTTCTAAATAATTTTCCATGCACTGAATGATTTGAAAATGTTCTACACAAATGTCGCCATTAATTATAACGAAATGTAAGATTTATGTGTTATTATATAACAGAGTCTTAATTTCAATAATAAATCAACGAAAATGTGAGTTGTATTCACATATATAAAGTGATCGTGATTAAAACAAAGGATTTACGTGGACTGTGATTGGAGCAATTACGAAGTGTACACAAATTATTTTTTTAATTAAATTCTTCGCAAAATTAACGAAAAAACTGTACGAATTATCAAAAAATGTCATTAGTTATATGCACTACAGCGAATGGTCCAACAGGAAATGACAATAATAACAATACCGACAATATTAGCGACGATCCAGTTACAATTTACAGGTTTGTGACGTTAAAGCAAGGTTTGCGGTCGGTTATGAATGTTTGTGGGACTGTAAACACGTCATTAATGACACCCTCAAGGTGGTTTTTAGTAAGTACATTCCACAAACATTGTATGTAAAATCTGGTACGATGTTGCTTATAAATAGTTTTGCTGAACACAACAACAAATTCATCGATTATCATGAGCTCCTTCTTATGTCCTTCTTATGTTAAGTAAATGAACTGCAAGAAATCTAGTAGTATTCCTGTGTTGTGTCCACGATCTACTTTATTTTCTTGAGAACCGCCCGGGCGATTTCCTTAAAATTTTTAGGGAAGTTCAGTTTCGGTCCCAAATGGAAAATTCAGCCAGTGGCTACCCCCAAAAAAATATTGGAACTGAGTTATTGGCCTTCAAAGTTTTCATACAACCCCCATATATGAAAATCCACCGACGGGAGCCCTTCTTCGGCTATATCTCGGCCGGTAGTGGTCAGATCGCGGTGAATGGGGTATCAAATGAAAGGTATCGATCTCAACGTCGATCTCGAAGATAACATATACGGTCTTGTGGAAATCGGTTGGGGGTTAGTTGCCAGGAGTCGGTCAAACTGGTCCGAAATGAGCTACGCTGCCGTACAGCGACTATGAGAAGCGGGAAGTTTGTGGGATGATGTGGGAAGTGTGTGAGATGATGTGGGAAGTGTGTGGGATGATGTGAGAAGTGTGTGGGATGATGTTGGAAGTGTGTGGGATGATGTGGGAAATGTGTGGGATGATGTGGGAAGTGTGTGGGAAGTGCGTGGGATGGTGTGGGAAGTGTGTGGGATGATGTGGGAAGTGTGTGGGATGATGTGATTTTGAATTTTTTTTTTTAATTTTTTCTGAAGGCAGCCGTAGGTGACAGGAAGTATTTCGAAAGTAGCCGAAGTCAACACGAAGTGTTCCCAAGGTAGCCGAAGGTGACACGAAGTGTTCCGAAGATTGCCGAAGTCGACACGATGTGTTCCCAAGGTAGCCGAAGGTGACACGAAGTGTTCCGAAGGCAGGCGAAGGTGACACAAAGTATTCCACGCAAAAATTAAAATTTACCTTAAATAATCTACGCAATAAGAAACAAAAGTCAAATTTTTGCAGCTTAAAAACTGAAAGTACAGAAAAATTATTTCGTCGTTGGGTCCGGCATTTGTGACGCAATTTTTTTAACACAACGTAATTTTGTTTTAGAAAAAGCGCTGTATTTTTTTCAGGAAATCAAAACTTTGAACACAAGGTTCCATTCAAACAATTTTCTGCATATTATCAGCGATAGCGTCACCTTAAGCGATATCATTAATTTTGGAAGCAGAGTTACGGACTGCGTCACACTCTACCTTTAAAGAGGTTTTTGTTGTGATACGTATCTCGGGAAAAAAATGAAAAGTCACGTTTTTTGTGTTGTGACCCTAGTGTCAACTCGGATCAACAAATTGCACAGAGAAACTTAAATTTTTAATTTTATATCCCTAAGTGGCGTAACGCGTTTACTTCCTTTTATATTACAGGTTAACACAAGCGATTGCGTCCCTTTTGATGAAGAAATGTCTTTCAATCACGATCTGGCCATTAAGGATTAAGTGGGATTTTAGGGAATAATTTCGGCTTGTACTGGACACGAAAAACATGAGAAGAAAGGCGATTCCACAACTGAATCGCTGTAGGGCAAATTTTCCTCTGTATCTTACCGTGTCAGAGAATCTAGCAGTGAAAACATAGGAATGAGTTTCGTCATATCATAAACATTTTCAGCTTAAATAATTAACAAAGGAAATATTTCCATTTCGAGTTAAATGACCTCGTTCACATTCACAAAATCCCGAAAAACCAATTTAACGATTCAGGAAATAAACGAACACTTCCAAAAGCATTCCCTATGAATGTAGAAATTGAATTTACAATTTGCTTTTACCACGAAATTCATTACTTTTTTCACATTAAACAAAAGTAAACTATTCAACGAACGTTGGGTAATAAGCGGATTAAACATTTAATCCGATTCATAGAGAATATTCGGTTATTCGAAACTATACTTCAGTCAATGATGCTTATTCGTGTAATGGAATGGGGATATTATACTCTCCAAATAATCCTATCTGTTGTCATGTCGAAACTTTGTCTTTTTTTGCCATGTAAATGAAAAAAAAATCCAGAAGCAAATCGTTTTTATCAATTAAAGTATGGCTAATCGGGCTAATCGGAATATTTACAAGAATTTTTTGCGCCGTTCGTTATCGACAGATAATATGGTTTTAGCGGAAGTTTTTGTAATATATGTGGGAGCTTACAATGTAGATAGGTATGTATACAAATGAAGATTGACGCACCGCTAAAAGAAGTCCTTCTCCGTGGCCGCTACATTCGGAGAACATTTTTGCTTCCCAGGTGCCGCTTAAGCCGAAGATAGATATTTAGGATATTTAGGCAGTTAGACTTCACGCCGCCGTTTTTATAAAAGAGTTCAAACACTTACATTATACCAATAGTACGTTTTGATACAAGTTACGTATGAAGTAGTTTAATGTACTAGATGTGAGATGACCGATAGGAGCAGGAGGCGAGTTCGGCATCACATCGTGTACGTTAAACTACTAGCATAATTAACGTGTTTCAAAAAACGTTTTTTACAATTCAATAATAAAAACGAGTTTTTCTTTCAAATTTTTGGACCCGTACGAAGTACAAAGGTCCTATACGTTTTTTAAGTTAATTTTATTGTAACATTGGGTAGATCTAGGAGGGAGTTGGGGGGATGCATCTATTATCGTCTAGAGATGACGAATCAGCAATAAAAAGAATGTCCGTCGGCCCGTCCGTCCGTCTCCACTTTTTATTCCAAACGGCTCAACCGATCAGCCTAAACTTTTTTCCCTGAAAGGTACATGCCTCCCATGATTCAAGTTCGAAGATGAGCAAAACCGATCAAGTGGTTCCAGAGATATGGTCGAGGAAGTGACCAAAAACATTGTTTTTCGAGGGTCGGTGAAGCTCTTTCGCAAATATCTCAGCAAGTATAGCACGGAAATTCCTTATTTTGGTGTCAAATGAAAGCATGACATGACACGAAACTGGGAAAAAAATTTTATGGGAATCGGTACAGGGGTCTGGGCACTGGGACCACTGGAATGGACGAAATTGAGATTCTTGGCCATATACGAAAACAGTTTTTCGTCTATATTTCCTTAACTATGCAATATGGAGATTTACTGTCAAAGGCAAAGTTGTAGAGAATTAAATTTAAGCGAACACGAGTTTCAGGGTTTTAGGGAAAAATGACTTAGTCCTTTGAATGGTCTGAGACGTTCTTCGGAAGGGCCTTTGACATTACCTTGGGTAATTTCTATGGATCTTTGAAATTCTTACAGTTATAAGAGAACAGAAAACGTTGGATTGTTTGCTTATTTGTATATTTAGGTACGTTCGAGTTACTTTGCCACATCTATTCTGTTTGTCAAATCTATTCTGATACGTACGGGTCTTTGGTTATGTTTTTTTTTCTAAATTTTGTTTTTCAAGAACAAAATTTTTTATTGAATTTTTTTAAATAAATGAACTAAAATTTAGATCTAATTTCATTCAATGCGTAAAAAATTTACCGCACTAGTGCGTAAAAAAATTTACCGCACTAGTATGTAAAAAAAGTTACGCACTAGTGCAAGAAAATGTAAGGTTGGGGGCCACATTTGTTGTTTAAATTTGACATTTTGACAGAGAAATAATAAGTTGGCACCAATGCGACAGATATAGAATGCGCATCATAAATGGATCGATTGCAACCAATGCGTCAAAAATATTACGTAAAATTGAAAGAATTTTCGCTCTTTCAAAACTCTTATTTAACATGCGAATTGTATATCTGGCACGGCTTAGTGGCTCTACAACCAAAAGATCCGGGTTCAATCCTGGTGAGGGCAAATTCTAGATAGGATTTTTCTTCAATGTATAGCATGAAAGTAACGTTCCTAAGCACGGCCAGGCCTCATAATAAAGTTTGTTGTGAATTTGGGGCCGCAACGAATCGTACATAGAAGAATGACAAATATGTGTCACCCATATTCGATGAATTCTGTGTACAAATATCTGAGTCTAACTCTAGACGGAGATACAATTAGCACCAGAAGAAATCTTAATGGTAAAATGCTAGCTACCGTTAGGCGTGTTCGGAATTCACGTTAAGCATGTGTCCAAAAATACATTGATGGGGAGAACCGGCATTCTAAGCGCACCTAGTAAATATGAATGGTTTATTTCAGCATTAGAACATATATCACAAAGAGATCATCATAGATGGCACTAGGTTTGTGTGCAATTTACCTCTGACACAGTAAAAAAAAACTTCGGTAACGAAAGGATCTCTAAGAAGAATCCTAAGTTTTAGAACACACAGAAAAACGATTTCTGTGAATTCTGCAACTGTGGGTCAGGTGAAGTCGACCCACTGAAATTGTGGGTCAGGTGTGGGTCGACCCACTCCGATGCTTATAAGAATCCATATGAGCGAAAGCTCACAAAAAATTGCGGAACTAGTAAAATAAAATGATCTAGCCTCTGACACGGACGGGGTGTAACGGCGGATTATTATTATTATTGCAGTGGTGCCAACTTATCACCACTGCCTGCCTTTTAGAAAATTTTCTGAATTTTCCCTCATTTTTCGCGAAAAAAATTTTATGCCGGAAACTCAATTCAATTCTGCAGTTTTAGAGAAAATGACGAAAACGTTGTTAAGAACTCACAAATTCCTTACAAAAAGTTTTGCGAAAATTTCAAGATAATAACGAAAATTTCGCGAAAATATTCTAAAAGACAGGCGGTTCTTATCACAAAAGTAATTTTTTCGACCCTTGGACCCACTTATGAACCCCCTTTTACTTTCTCTATGTACGTAACGTAACGTACGTAACTAACGTACGTAACGAAACATGCATTAAATATAACGCCAATATTTTGCTTGTTATATGAACAAACATACGAACGCTCACAAGTGACAAACATGTTATATGCGTTATTCGCACAATTCTAAAAATGTATGCCAACTCAACTTGAAAGAATTTCAGATTTTCAATTTTCTTGCCCGGATTCGTTGTGCGATCATTAAAACTAAGTTTTTTCTACGTCCACGCACTGAAATAATTTCTCTTCCATTCTAGGTGTCGAGCTCCAATAGCGTCATTAGATTGCATGGAGGAATTCAGTGGTACGGGTGGTCATCTAGATTTCGGTAAGAATTTCAAAGCGGAATTTGATACAAGTAATCCAATTTTATTGCGTAAAGGGCGATCGATAAGCCTTGGATCTAATCCTGCAATACCAGTGCGTCATGGAGCTACGCCGACACCGGGACTTCGTTATAAGAATCTCGGCAAAAGTGGCCTTCGCATTTCAAATGTTGGCCTGGGTACGTGGCCAGTTTTTTCACCGGGTGTTCCAGAAGATCAATCCGAAGCAATTTTGAAGTTAGCAGTCGAAAGTGGCATTAATATTTTCGATATTTCCGAAGCGCATTCTGGTAACATTTCACTCATTTTTCTATTTTAAAAGTTTTTTGACATCTTTGGCTTTACCTGAAATAGAAACTGAACTGGGGAAAATCATTCAAAGAAGTGGATGGAAACGTTCGAGTTACGTCATAACGACGAAAATTTATTGGAGCACAAAGTCCGAGGAGCGTGGACTATCACGTAAACACATAATTGAAAGTGTAAAGGCCAGTTTGCAACGACTCCAATTGTCTTACATTGACATTGTGATAATTTACAAAGCTGATTCAATGTGTCCAATGGAAGGTATGAAAATATTTTCTCAAAATTATTCCAAATGTGTCGGCGTTTTTCTTTGATAAAGATTTGAAAAAAAAATTTATTATGACAAAAGATGACAAAATGGGTGCGGAAGAAATGGAAGAGGAAAATTCAACGGCCTAACACCAAACAATTTGTAAGCTAATTTTTTTCCGCAGAAATTGTTCGAGCAATGACTTACGTCATATCGCAAGGATGGGCTATGTACTGGGGAACGTCGAGATGGTCACAGGTGGAGGTAACGTTAATTTTGGAATTTGTAAGAGTTTAGTAGATTTTCATATTCCCTTTGCTAAGATTATGGAAGCCTACACCAATTGTCGTCAATTCAATTGCATCACGCCGATTGTGGAGCAATCTGAATATCACATGTTTTGCCGAGAGAAATGCGAACTTTACTTACCAGAAATGTACAATAAAATTGGTGTTGGTTTAATGGCTTGGGGTCCATTGTCAATGGCACTTGCCGACACTCAAAATGGCGAAAGGCTCATCTTTCCGAAAGGATCATTCAAAACAAAAAGCCATAGTTATTCTTGGACAGAAGACGAGCTCAATAAAAACGTAAGCATTCCATTATCATTACCTAAATGCCATGTCTCGAACTCTTCATGAAAATTTAAAAGAATGGAATCCCGGTACCCATAGGAAAAAAATTTCTCTCAACGCCGCACAAAAAAAAATTGTTTTTGATCGACTGTTATACTTAGGAGACTCCTCCCATGTTCTCTACATATAACAAAATTTTAAGGTCCTCAGAAGACTTCCATACCGACTAGAGAACTGCCATGAGCTCTAAGACCAATGGTATACTAAGTAAAAATTCTCCTCCTGAAACCCGGAAACACGTGTTCTCTATAAATTTATTTTCTGCAACTTTGCCTCAAGAAACAACATCATTCTAACTCTAATGTAATAGTTCTAGAGATATGAGTGATACCTCCCAATTCTCTAAAACTTTATTCCCTACAACTTGGCCTTTTGATGCAACTTTCTTACTGCCATAGTTTTAGAGATATGAGTCATCCCACCCAATTCAAGAAGTTGTCATATCCCAGGATTGTGGCATTGTTAACCAAAACCCTGAAACATGTCTTCTCTAAAATTTTATTTTCTACAACTTTGCCTTTAGAAACGATATTCTAATTCTAATAGTTCTAGAGATATGAGTCATCCATCCCAATTCTAGAAGTGGTCATATCCCGGGATTGGGTCATTTTTCTTTAAAGCCCTGTAACACGTGTTCTCTAAAATTTTAATATCTACAACTTTGCCTTTGGAAGCAGCATTCTAGCTTCCATGGTTCTAGAGATATGAGTCATCCCACTCAATTCAAGAAGTAGTAATATCCCAGGATTGTGGCATTTTTACCAAAAACCCTGAAACACGGGTTCTCTGAAACTTTATTCCCTACAACTTGGCCTTTTGATGCAACTTTCTTACTGACATAGTTTTAGAGATATGAGTCATCCCACCCAATTCAAGAAGTAGTAATATCCCAGGATTGTGGCATTTTTACCCAAAACCCTGAAACACGGGTTCTCCAAAACTTTATTCCCTACAACTTGGCCTTTTGATGCAACTTTCTTACTGACATAGTTTTAGAGATATGAGTCATCCCACACAATTCAAGAAGTTGTCATATCCCAGGATTGTGGCATTTTTACCCAAATCCCCGAAACACGTCTTCTCTAAAATTTTATTCTCTACAACTTTGCCTTTAGAAACTATATTCTAAGTCTAATAGTTCTAGAGATATGAGTCATCCATCCCAACTCTAGATGTGATCATATCCCAGGATTGGGCCATTTTTCCCCAAAACCCTGAAACACGTGTTCGCTTAAATTTTATTCTCTACAACTTTGCCCGAGGGGTGACGCACTTCTGCGGTTTATGGAATAAATGGGAATAAATGGAATAAATGGGAATAAATGGAATAAATGGAATAAATATTGGAATAAATGGAATAAATGAAAATTTTTTCAAATTCGTCAAAACCTCAAATAGACTTGATTTTGATGGCAACGCACACAACAAACCATACCATGGGTCAAAAAGTGAAAAAACCCTCTTTTGAAAACCCTAAAGAATTTTTGTTGAAAAATGGAATAAATGGAATAAATAAATTTATTCCATTTATTCCATTTATTCCCAAAAAAATAAAATTTAATCTCAAGATGGTTTAAATGCTTTATAATTTGTGCAAACCTTTTTTTGAACTTATTTGTCTAATTTGTGATGTGTTTGGTTCAGATATTTCGCAAAAACAACAAAAAAAATTTTGGGAATAAATGGAATAAATGGAATAAAAGAATAAATGGAATAAATGAAGTGCGCCACCCCTCGACTTTGCCTGTAGCAGTAAATCTCCTTATTGCAAATATAGACGAAACCATCTGCTTTCGTCCATTCCATTGGCCTCAGTGCCCAGATTTCTACAAAAAAATTTTTCAGTTCTGTGAGATCAGATGCTTTTTTCATTTGACACCAAAATGAACAATTTCTGTGCTATACTTGCTGAAATATTTGCGAAAATGTTTCATCGACCCTCGAAAATCCATGTTTTTGGGCACTTCTTGGACAACATCTCCGGAACTACTAGACCGATTTCGCTTATCTTCGAACTAAAATCACGAAATATATGAACCTCTCAGGAAAAAGGAATTTAGGGTGATCGGTTGAGCCGTTTGGAAAAAAAGTGGAGACGGACGACCGGATATTTTTTTATTGCTGATTCGTCATCTCTAGACGATAATAAATGTATCTCCCAACTCCAGCCTCGATCTACCCCATGTTACGATCAAATTTTTCGTAGTAAACGCATAGGATCTTTGTAATTAGTACGGGTCCAAGAAAGATTTTTAAATTGATCGATTCTCCCTACCTCCGGACTTCGAATTCCGATGGTTGCAAACGCGAAGATAAACGCTTGTACTTCGCACGGGCCTAAAAAATTAATTCTCCATGTAGACGTCTTATGATCACTTTGATTAACTTGCAGGAGTTTGGTTGGACTAAGGAGAAAGCCACAGAGATCAAAAAGCAAAATGATCGACTCCGTGACCTTTCATCATTAGCCGAGAAATTAGGTTGCAGTCCAGCACAACTATCAATCGCTTGGTCGTTAAAGCATGAGCCTGTCCAATGTCTACTACTCGGAGCTACATCAGCCGAGCAATTGCATCAAAGTTTACAAGCGCTTCAGGTAAATTTGATGGCTAAATTCCAGTTACTCGCATCCCATTGACATGTGATTCATTTTAGTTGCTACCTCGTCTGTCCACTGGTGTAATGCTTGAATTGGAACGTATTTTGGAGAATAAGCCGATACGACCGCCGGCTATATCGACGTTGGCACTTCGGTGACAATCAGCTTGTCCCACAGGACCACCTGGCGGTGGTATCTGTGGGGTTGAATCGCCAAAAGAGGAGGAAATTAGCATTGGCGAAGAATCAAAAGAAGCGTCGAAAGTTGGCTTCTGTGAAATCCAGTGACACTCGGGGACCTTAGATAAGAATAATAAATTGACCCCAAAACACATAGATATGAACACCACTATGAATGACCCAGCACGTATTAAAAATTCCGCATCGTCTAGCAATCTCAACTTTAGCGTTATGAATAGTTCGGGCTTACACGATTCGTTGCATGTGAGAAAGAATGAATGCAGTAAATCAATTGATTCAATTGAGAACGCTTGTAATGATGTTGATGGAGGTGGTGGCGCTAGTAAAGAGAATAAGCCTATGAAACGAAACACCAGCCTAATTAGCTTTAAGTCGCTTGATTTCAACTTAAAAACTATTTATTCAAGTATGAGGAGCAAGCATGGTAGAGACAGCAACACTGGCAGTAAAAATGGAACGGCTTCGTCCAGCAAGACCAGTATCTCAAAGCCTCCCTATGTAAGGGTAGAGACTGTAGACAGAGATGAAACGGAAAATCTACTCACATTTCCACAATCACCGTACGCTCAACATCGTAACAGTTTCGACAAATCTGGCTACCAATATCTGAACACGCAACCTGAGTACTCGCGATCGCAAACGAGCTCACCATCACCGTTTCTGTCAATCAGCACACCACCAAATATTCGCAGATCGTCCACTTCAGATATAATGGACAAAAATCATCCGAGTACAACTTCGCAAGCGGATAGCAGGCGTCCGAGCACTTCCGATTTGCTGCGTAGAGCACGAGAAAGAAAAGGTAGCGAAGGCGCAAAAATGGGTAGAAGCATTTCGCAGGGTGGAATGCCCAGAGGTGGACGAGCCGGACGACGTACAAGCATGGCATTTTAAATTATACATTTTAACGTACTAGAAATTCTACTACTGGAAAAATATCATCGTCTGTATTTTAAACGACTCCACTCTTCCTTAATCCAAAACATTTATCTTCCGATTATCGATTTCTTATTCAGCCTCAGAGGACGCATCGCAAGTTTTCTCCAAGTTTTTTACTAATCAAATTTTATAACACAACAAAAAAAAACGCACGGTTTGTCATCACAGACTATCAAAAACGGATTCATCATACATTTTATGCATACGCAGTAGGGTGGTCCAAAAAACTAAGTTATTAAAAAGTCTGGTGCCCCACCCCTAAAAAGTTTCTAAATGTGTCCCTGATAAAAAGTGTATATGGAGCCATCTGAATCCAAAGCCGTCCTGAGGG
>WJQU01001816.1:0-75000 GCA_029228625.1 Pseudolycoriella hygida | reverse complement strand
ACTTCAATTCTAGTGGTAGAAGGAAAAGCCTAAAAAATTTTCAATATTCGGCGTTGTTGTACAACTCGTTAAGTTAAATCTCCTATCTGAAAAGTCTAAAACCTGCGCCCGGCTGGTGCAAATTTTGCAATTTTTTTTAATTGTAAAAATTGATCTAGCTGACCGCAAGTTTTGAATTTTCAGTCGGTTGTCAGCCCCTCGACAAATGTGGTCATAGACGATCGAGCGAAGAAACGATAAGTTGGTACGCTTGTGCCGAGGCAGAACACACATGTGAATGACAGTTGGTTTGTAAGTAAGAGAATTGCATACAAAATTGGTATCATCCTCTCCCACATAGCTCAGCTGTCATTCACATGTTTGCCCTACAACGCATAAAAAACTTAGCGACGTTATCAGATGAGAGATTTTCATATATTTTCTCTCACAAATTCTCCTCGCTAAGTTTTTTATGCGTTATATGGCAGATGTATGTTCAACGTCGACTCAGTCGTACCAACTTATTATTTCTTGGGATCGAGCATATCAACTTCGCGCGGACAGTTTCCGCTTGAAACTCAAAAACTAGTTAGGAACACGATTGATACAGGGTTTTGAACCCAGGTTTTCATCGTTGAAGGCGAGTGCCTTCACCACTGTACTATACACATTTCTTAATGGTAAATTCTGTAGCTGAGCTTAAGTGGTGTTGACATCGGCAACTTCGGTTTGAATTGAAATACTAAGATTGAGCTGCAGAACCTTAGGCATCCGCCAATTTCTCTTCGGCTGTCAAGTACTCTAAATCTCTCATATTTTTAAATTGATTAAAACTTAAGTATTCGCTATTGACCGTTATCGAAATCAAGATAGCTCTGTGAATGTACCAATGACAGTCCAATGTTTCCGTTGAAGTGGCAAAGTCCTGATAAGTTTGTATTTGAAAACATTCGTATCTTTGTTTTTATAGGAATAAGATTATTGATAATTGAATTAAGATAAGAGTCTTTTTAACAACAAAAAATTATGTCTAAATTTTGGATTTTCCCTCTCGGTCAGCGAATATTCAGTTCCTTGATCATAAAATCGATTTATTATTATTTGGAACCTAAACGCTTATCAATTATTGTTGATAAAATTTATCAT
Organism: Pseudolycoriella hygida; assembly: GCA_029228625.1. NCBI lineage: Eukaryota > Metazoa > Arthropoda > Insecta > Diptera > Sciaridae > Pseudolycoriella > Pseudolycoriella hygida. The sequence continues at coordinate 73,875 of WJQU01001816.1, read as the reverse complement.
AAACTTTGCAAATTTAGTACCGGACGTCACATTTTGGAACTAAGATTGAAGGAGACTTGAGATAACAGAAAGTATACAATAAAATTGATTCAAAAAAAATTATTATACTGCGGTTATCAACGCGATGATGTTTTATGAACCAATCGCACCAATACATTTCCTGTTATCCACTTACACACATTCTTTCGTTTATTGCTTTTGCGATTGAAATCAACCTGACGTTATTCATTGACAATTTCTATACTTTATCATCATCACTTCAGCAAGGCAAGGACAAAATGTCATCATGATCATTATTTGAAAGCTGTGGAAAATCTTAAGTTTATGTTATCATGGGTGGAATTAGCAAATTTATTTATAAAAAATTATTTTAACAATTTTATCAGTTAATTAAAATCTTCGAATGGCAACACAGTTGATATCTGCGCCACATAACTTCCCACATTCTCTGCACGTGACCAAACGACTATTACTATCTACCATTAATTTACCTGGAAAGTAGTTGTTAATTTTTTTTGCTATCTGTGTTTTTCTTTATTAAAAACAGCCTTCTTACCTGAGTAAGAATCGCACGGGGGCCTCCGTTCGGGCCCATTGTGCTAGCTGTGTGGTTAACCCATTGCTGTTACTTCAAATATTCTCTTACTAGCGATGAAGTTTAGGATGTGCTTTGGTTCCAAGTACTTGGAGGTATATCCTCCCAGATGTATTCTTCTATATTTGTAATAAAGGCCGGGCGAATTTCTACCGTGCTGATTATTCGAGACTTAATGAAGAATTATCGAAAGTAGACTGGGCTAAAGAACTTTATAGTTTGGAGACTGATCAAGCAGTTGAAAAGTTTTATTCGATCCTGGACCCACATATTAAGTCAATTCCCAAATGTAGGTGTTCGGTCAGAGAGTATCCGAATTATTACTCGCACCAGCTGATTTCCCTGATTAATAGGACAGCTTGATTGAAGAGGAAGCTCAACAAGTTAGAGAATGCTGTAGGTAGATCTTAGAGCAGTTGCTGCAACCTCTGATGAGTTCGATCGTCTGAGGAGATCGGTCAAGGTTGCCATTTCAAAATGTTTCGACGATTGCGTTAAGGACTGCGAGCTCAAGTTGAAGTCTAACAGTAAATGCTTTTTCGCTTTTACGAAGTCGTTACGAAAGATAAACTCGCTGCCAAACGACATGAAGCTTAATGATGAAATTGCCAACGATCGTAATTCCGTTTGTAATTTTTTCGCTAAGTATTTCAATTCGGTTTTTACACCGTAGTTGACATTCTACAGCCCCAGGCACCAACAAACACCTAGTCAAAATATGCTGCCTGAATTTGAGCTGTCCGTATATCAAGTTCGAGACGCGTTGAAGGGTTTCAACGTTCATAAAGTCAGCAGCCCGGATAAAGTTCCAATGATGTTTTTTACGAACCTAGCAATGTCCCTTAGTCTTCCGATATGCATCTTATTCAACAGGTCTTTGGCTGACCGAAAATTTCCGTCCAGGTGGAAGATGAGCTATATGTCACCAATATTCAAGGACGGAGACAAAGCAGACATATCAAACTACAGACCAATAAGTATCATTTGTGCAGTATCGAAAGTTTTTGAAAGACTTGTATTCACGATGTTGTTCGAACAGATTAAACACAAAATTCACCATTCACAGCATGGGCTTTTCTCCCAATCGGATCAATTCTGGGCCCGCTTCTGTTTATTATTTTCATCAATGATTTACTAGCGTCTCTGTCCGAGGGTTCCGGTCTTGGTTTTGCAGATGACCTCAAAGTTTTTCGCCCGATCATTGATGTAACTGACTGTTTGCTCTTGCAGAGTGACCTTGAGTTAGTCGAACACTGGTGTGAATCAAACCATATGTACCTCAATGCCGTTAAGTCCATTATAAATTGAGTTTCCATATGTGCTTTGCGGCAAAATTATAGAGCAAGTTCACTCGAAGGCTGATCTAGGAGTCATAATGGATGACAAATTGTTTTTCAACGAACACGTTGACTTCATCACAGAAAAATTACTAATTATAAACGTCTAATGTCCGTCTGTTTATCTATTTTTTTAATTATTTGTCTATTTATTTATGTGTCTATTTATTAGTCTGTCTGTAACGATCCCGTTATTTTTGCGTTTAAACTGATCAAGAAAAAAAAATTTTTTTTATTTGTTGTCGGGGGTGGTGCAAAACGTCGAGAAAACATGTTCCGGGTGTGATATTGTTCTGAAATAAGGGAGTTATGGGTAAAAAACGGGCAAAAATGGAAAATCGGCCAAAATATAGTCAAGATGTCGTCTCAGAGATTTGGTGGGGAAGTGTCAGAGTAGAATACGTACAAGTGCAACGCTGCATACGGGGAACTTGAAATACGGGGAACGTTGAATACGGGGTAAGTGGAATACGGTGAACGTTGAATATGGGAGAAGAGCAATACGGTGGAAGTGGAATACGGTGGAAGTGGAATACGGTGAACGTGGAATACGGTGAACGTTGAATACGGGGGAAGCGGAGTTATTTTGCGGCAAAGAAAGTATTTTGATTTATAGTGCCTTTCTCGCCCACTTCGATTTTAGTGTTATTAACGGTAATACCAGCAAAGTGATATAACGACATGAAACATTACGCATCATTATTTAAAACGAAAAAATATTTGCTTTGGCTCTCTGAATAGACGACAAGCGAAAATGATAAAGCCTGCGTAGCCCTTTGGGGCGGTGGTTTCGACTATTTAATTTATATTTAACGAAATATTCATGAAAAGCTCTACACATTATTAACACGAGTTTGCCCTCGTGTTTGGCCAATTCTGTGGACCCAACACCCTGAACTAGTTAATCGATGTTCATCAACTCTTTTTAGATAGTTTTTTGAGATCCATATCTTTCATTGAAAACCTCGACGAGCAATTCCCGTTCGTAAATCGCGGAGAAAAAAAGTTTCTGCTACCTTCAAAAAACAAGGTTTTCACAACTTATTCGATCGTAACTTCGAAAGTTCTTGACCGGTTTTGCCCATCTTCAATCTCAACACTACTTTTGAACTTCCTTTCAGGCAGACCCGATTGAAATGGAAGAAAGGGGTTAAATCCTCCGGGCCCGTGCCTGACTTTCAAAATTTTCGCCTGAAGCGTTTAAAGACACCTCAATTTAGTAAAAAAAAATAGTTAAGAGCCTACAAATTTTCGTCTTTGGGCGTTAGACAAATACGACATCAGTCAATTATTGAAATTCTAAAAACTAATAATGAAACCTACAATCAAAGACTTTCGCCTGCGTCAATTAAGTCGTTCCTCGATTTTCCTGAATAACAATAGAGAGGCGTCCAAAATTTTCGCCTTACTCGATACGGCTATTGAGCAATTCTTCGAATTTCCTAAAAAACGAGAAAAGGCAGTCCAAAGTTTTTACCTACGTCGCTTTTCTCGATGCGGCGGTTAAACAATTCTTCGATTTACCTAAAGAACGAGAACAGGCGGTTCAAAATTTTCGCCTGATGCGCTTTGCTGGTAAGACCAGTTGAACACCACAATAAAAAAAAATCGCTAGACTAAAAGAAAAGCTTCCGACGCAGTAACAAAATTTTTCTTTGACAGAGTACAACTTTGACTTTTCTTAAAAACCAGCTTTTTCTGTACTGTTGTTCGTATGTGTAGTCTACATCTTTGTATGCATGTGAATTTGAAGGTTGTGGAATAAGTTGGATTGTCATCATATGCCGCTTTTTAAATTTAACTGTATAAAAAGCACCACTTAGGACCTTAAAAAAATTTGAAAGTAGCTCAAGATGCTCAAGATTCACTGGAGTTATCGTGCTTCACCGTTTTTGTATGAAGGAATTACAACGTGTGGCGCACAAAAATATACCGTGGTGCACCATGATGTACCATGGAGCACCAAGATGTACCGAGGTGCAGCATCAAACAGAGATTTTCTCTGTATTTTCGATACAAAACAAATTCTCCTATGGCTCGATTTGATCAAGCTCGCGAGCGTAACGTAACGTAACTTGTACCATAAATAATTATTGAGAGGGAAAAACCATATCAATTGACCTTCGATTATGTCATCCGAATCAGCATATCGACAGACAGGCATTATCAAGTGGTTGTGGTGGTTAGCAACGTGGAATATTAATTTGATGAAATGATTAAGACATTCAAAGTGAAAACGCACCTGATAACAAATAGCAACAACCACTGTAAGTGGCGTTATCCGTTCCACTAGTGAATGATGCACGCATGATGCATTCTCACAATGTTTGATGGTGACAATGCGTCATTTTCGATTTTCGATTTATTTCAAATATTCTTAGTCATTTCAAGCTTGAGTCTGCTGTTAGTCACATATTCTTCAGGTGCTAATTTATAATGTCGTGATCTGTATCTGATCTTGTGAAAATAGATTTTGTTCCAGTTCACAATGCATGTCGAGGCTTGTGTTTCTCAGGTACTTTACACCAGTTCCCTACTCCTTGCGTTTACCTTATCCTTTGGCATTCAAACTCCTCTGCGTTCTGCGAATTCTGAACTACAGGAACACTCGAACGATTCATGCAAAATCCTTTATCGCTAGATATTTTGTCCACGATGATCGGTTCATACTTTTTGTTGCCCACCAACAGCGCGGCGGTGGCCAGCTTCTCGGATTTTCGACATTGCTTTTAACAATTAACATTGCGTCGCGAGGTTTAAGATCTGGTGACAAATCTTACGGATCTGAAGCTTCGTAATCGTGTGCAAAAGTAAAACTAATGAATTTTCGTTAAATTAGTTATATTTACACACTTAAGACATTGACATTCCAATTAGGAAACCACCTACAAAGCCCGTAGCTGTGGTCGTATTATCTAAGCAAATTTGTTTGACCTATGGAATGTATTCAAATTATATATTTGAAATTTGACAAGAAAATGATAGAACTTATCACATACCCTATCCAGCAATTTAGGACCCTCATTGGATGTTACTGCTTCCACCTTCTCAGCCGCCTTGTCGATTTCATTCGATAAAATGTTGTCTATATTAGAAAATGATTTTTACTTCAATTGTGTGGTAGCGAATCGACCCTGGAACTTTAAGGACGATTCAAATAGAACGCACAAAAGGGAGTGAGAGGGGTGAGTCTTGAAAAACGTATAAGAAGGAATCCAAATTCGACACGGTGCGGTGTGATGAATGCGATGTATTTGGGGAGCAAGTAAGGGCCTTAAGGCCACACTACTGAGGGGGTTGGGGACGTGCGACGAAAACTTGCTGTTATAACGAGACGTGTGTGGATCACCATTTCTTTCTATATCTGAGCCGAAACAAAACAAAAAGTTAATCCTGATGCGGACTGAACCCGATTTAAGGGCTGAAACACACTAGCAATTTGAATAGTCGATCTCAGCAATTATCACAAGCGTTTGTTTCGGCATTCATTATTTTGAGAGATTTCTGAGAGATTTTCTCTCAAATATCTTCAAAATTCATTATTTTCATAATAGAGCGAAAAATCATTGAACGGAAATAAACATTTTAGCATTGAAAACTAGTATGGAAATTGCTGAGATCGACAATTCTAATTGCTAGTGAGTTTCAGCCCTAAAATGAAAATTTCAAATCCGATCAAAAATACAAAATTCAAAAAACCAAAACGAAAACCTTGGGTTTTTCGTCGAGTTTCGGGCGGCCGCTCACCCCTATTTGCCATAACATCATCCCAATGCCTAACACCATATGAGTGCTGCCAACACAATATTTTAAAGCTCAAAAAACTCCATACAGAGGAGGTGTGACGCAAGTCTTTTGGTCAATTTACAAAAGTTCTGAAATCAGAGAAGGGTGACCCATTAAGCTTCTAACGCAAACGATTTTCTTCCAGTTACAAAAGTTCTGAAATCGGAGGAGTGTGACGCATTCAGCTTGTGACGCAAAACGATTTTCTTCCAGTTACAAAAGTTCTGAAATTGGAGGGAATGTATCTCAGAAATTGCCGCGACAATCTCTAGGTGGATTGGTGTCCTAAGGAAATTGCGTTGCCTTCCCATAAAGATCCTAAAGTTGATCAATTTTCCACCATACAATGACAAGTGAAGCAAATATACAAAATGACTTTTGATGTGTGAACAAACTCAAGCGCCATTCACTTATGTTCTCTGACAGTGCTAACCGATATGGGACTAGATATGCCTACAAGTTGAAGACGCCAACTATAGCAGGTGTTGCTTACTATATGCCGGGCCAACATTGTTTAATATGCTCCCTGCATAGGTGAGAAACTCTAGACATCTTCACGAATTTTTTCGTTCATTAAAGGATCACTATTATAATGTTTGGCTTGAAATTGTTTTTGAAAGCTTGATAGTTTACCATGATCAACTCGAAAAGCATGGAATTGATCTTGATTTTGCACTTAAATTTTTATTTTTTCTTTATTCGTGAATTTGCCCTATAACCTTCTTTCTTTCCTCTTTTTGAAAGCACAAAAGGTGGGTAACGACCTCTGATTTCAGAACTTTTACAACTGGAAGAAAATCGTTTTGAGTAAGATGCTTAATGCGTCACCCTTTTCTGATTTGAAAACTTTTTTAAGCAGACAAAAAGACTTGCGTCACACCTCTTCTGCAAGAGTTGTTTTGTGCGGATATCAGTACTTTTGTAAGTTTATCTCTCTATATCTTTATCCCGGGATATATATATTTTCCTAAAACCATGAAACGCATGTTCTCTTATATTTAATTCTCTACAACTTCGCCTTTGGAGCTAACTTTGTAACTGTGATAGTTCTAGAGATATGTGCTATCCTGCCCTGTTCTGGAAGTAGCAATATACCAGAATGGGGTCATATTTCTTCAAAACCCTGAGACACGTGTTCTCTTAAGTTTAATTCTCTACAACTTCGCCTTTGGAACCAACTTTCTAACTCATAGTTCTGGAGATCCAGGTCGTCCTGCCACAAATTGTCACAAAGAAAGAAAGAAAGACCAAAATTATTTCAAAATTGTCCGTTTCCATACAAAATAGCAATCTTTGGCCTAAAATTTTTCGTAGAATCCGGGAAAAATACTTTCCGGGGAGTACGTCGAAAGTAAGTCAAAAAGCTGCTGAAAATATGCTTCTTAGTCTACGAAAAAATGTCTTGTACATTTTTTGGCGTGTGAGACTTGCGTCACGGCCCCTTACTACCGTGTGGATATGATTTGGAGGAGGAATATTGAATTGCTTTTCTCATTGTCTTCTAGTATACTCTTGTATATCCGGTGCTATTTACTTGAACTCTTTAAACTGAATTTTGACGTTAGTAACATAGCTAAATTTACAATACTTTTATGTAGGAAAGGCACAGGGTATAGGCTTAGTCGGTAAAGTTGATAAATTTAATCTTTTTTGTTTTATAGAATTGTATCGAGTAAAGTTCAATACGATTCTAATCTTGTTTGACATTATAATTATTTGGAATTGAATAAATTAGTTCATTTTAACTGAAGTTCTTAGAGTTTATTAAATAGATTAACGTTTCTACATGGGGCCTCAGGCCGGGTTGAATCTAAAAGGAACTTAATTTAAACAAAGTTAAATCAAGTGTTAAAACCTTTAAAAAGTTAAACAAATTTAGCAAAGTGTCCGGGTAAAAACTAATTTACGCCGAACAAAACGATTTTTGTGAAGATTTAGTCAAAAGTGTGTAAAGCTGCAAAGTGTAAAGATCGAAAAGGATTTTTGGGCTAAATAGTGAAGGTTAAGTTGAGAAAGTAAAGCGAGACGATAAGTTAAGAAAAGTCATTAAAAAGTCGAAAGTTCGAGAAGTTTTGTATGGGACACGTGGTGGAACATAAAAGTAGCAACTTCTTAGAAATGTATCCCAAACTGGAGGTACGTGGCTAAGATTCGTTTGTTTTTCTTAAAATGAATAAATTGAATTTGGTGATAGTGACGCATTCACCTTCGATACAAAAAAAAAAAAAATTAAAGAAAGTTACCTTGCGGCTATGTAAGTTTTTGCGTGTGAAAAAGTGTTGAAAAATTATCTCGTTGTTGGGCCTGGCATTTTTGACGCAAGTTTTTAAAAACACAACGTAACTTCGCTTTAATCTTTTTTGCAGATCGAAGCTGAAGAAAATCGTTCTGCGTTAGAAGCTGACAGCGTCACCCGTACTCCGATTTCAGAACTTTTGTAACTGGAAAAAAATAGTTGTGCGTCAGAAGCTGAATGTGTCACCCTCCACTGATTTAACAACTTTCGTAACTGGAAGAAAATCGTTTTGCGTTAGTGCGTCACCCTTCTGTGATTTCAGAACTTTTGTAAGTAGACAAAAAGGCTTGCGTCACACCTACTCTGTAAGGAGTTTTTTTGTGCGGATATCAATAAGTTTATCTCTCGTCAAATACTCCTAAAAAATTTGATTAATTTGAATACATCACTCATGTGTCAATCAATGACCGAAAATATCAAAAAACCCAAAGGGCGATCAAAAGTGCTAGAGAAATTCACAAAAATCCTATGAATCTATGAATCCCCATTGGATGATCTCTCTTAGTTCTAGAGGTATGGTTCATCTCTCCCAATTCTAGAAGTGCCCATATCTCTGCCAAATTTACCCCTGAGACACGTGTTCCCTAAAATAGAACTTTGCCCTTAAAAGCAACTTTCTAACTCCGATAGTTTGACATTTCTCATTGTTTTCGTTGCATGTCCACTCATTCTAAAAGTGGGTTTATTCCCGGATTGGGTTATTTCTCGAAAAAGTCCAGAAATAGGTACTGGCGTACTGGTATAATTCTCTAAACATGAACAGATGGCGCAGACGATATAATCATGAGCTTATGGAGCTTTATGGAGAGCCGGACATAGTTAGAACAACAAAAACAAATAGACTACGATGGCTTGGTCATGTACAGCGTATGGACGACAATCGTATCCCGAAGAAACACCAAACCGGTAGACGAAATAAGTGCATGCAGACCAAAATCCAGATGGTGCGATGCAGCTTTTGCCAACCTGAGAACTGCGGGAGTAACCAGCTGGAAGACGTTAGCTGAGGATAGGTCCGGTTGGAGAAGCATTTTGGAGAAGGCCAAGACCCTTAATGGGTTGTAGGGCCGGTTAATTAAGTAAGTAAGTAATTCTCTACAACTTTGCCTTTTCAAGCAACCTTCTAACTCTTTTATAGCTTAAGAGTTATAGAGTCATCCTGACTGAGTCTAAAAGCGACTAAATCCCAAAATTCCCAGGAATGGTCAGTTGCTTCAAGGAAAAAAAAATACATGTCGACTAAAATAATGATCTTAAGCTACCCTCAACAAAGTAAGTAAGTAAGTAACAAAGGTTAATTAAATCGATCATTTAAAAATGTTCTACGTAGAAAATCCAGGAGAATCCAGGAAGAATATTTTCCCGGGGGTACGTCGAAAATTGGATAAATCAAAAATTTGCTGTATATGTTCCTTAGTCTTATAAAAAATTTCTTGTAAATTTTTGGCGTGTAAGACTTGCGTCAAGGCCCTTTACTACAGTGGAGCTATGATATTTGCCAATCCAATTTTTTCAAATATGAGCAAGTAATGCGAACCTTTACATTTCGAAATGTACAGCTCGTCCAAAATGAAACTGATACGAAAAATACAAATCTTTTGTTTAAAACAAAAGATTTGTAAATTTCATATGAAATTCATTATGGACGAGCTGCGAACAATCCGTAAATTAAAATAAATTCAATTGTCACAGTTTTTATATTTACCACGGTGGAACGACAAAAGTATTCGTGATAATTTTATGTGAAAATTATGTGAGATATTTGAAAAAAATTGAATTATAATAAACGTTGAATTAAAAAATTCAAAAAAGCAGATACTTTTGCAGATAAAAAATTAACATTTGGAGATAAAAAATTCAAAAACGGAAACAAAAACATGAAATCTTGCAGATAAAAAATTGACTTTCGGAGGTGAGAAAAGCAATTTCAGAGATAAAAAACACAATTTTGGAGTTACGTTTTGAAATGTGGAGAAAACATGATCCAGGGTGGGATATTGCTCCCAAATAAGTCAGTAGAGTTTTGGATTGCCCACATCTTTGTAGAACATTTTTTGATCCGACTTCATCGGGAGGTCAGTTACTTTTTTCAGAGCCTATTGTGTGGAGTAGGGTGTGTTTTTGAGTATCAATCGTCAATTGAGTTTTAGGGCAACAAAATTGCTGAACAATGTTGGGTGAAAAAATTCCACACTCCCAAGCTATAGGACATTTATGGGTATTTAGTCACCAACGGGAGCAATAAGAGTTCCGGCGGGAATTCGGACGGAAGTTCTTACATGTATCCAGACTTCGATTTGGACAGGGATTCGGAGAAGATGTTGGATTTCGGTGTGGCGGGTACAACACTAGGGAATTTTCCTTTGTACGAAGTGCTACAAAAGCCTAGGTGGATAACAGAAGTAGCGAATTTTATCTTTCACCAAAAGTCAGTTAGACCTTGGTCGATAACAAAACTAGGGATTTTTCCCTTTTACGAAATGTCACTAAAGCCTCGGATCATAAAAAAACTAGGGAATTTTACCTTTTTCGAAACGTCGAGATAAATTGGTTCGAACCGGAATTTGAAACGGTATTCGGACCTCAATTATAATTGGGATTTTAACCACGACTTGGAACGGTAGTTCGGGAAGGGGTTAGGGCGTCGATTTGGGCGGTGAATTGGAAAGGAGTTCGGACGATGATTTGGACGTTTATTCTGACTAGAAGGTGTCTCGACGGGTATTTTAGACGTGGTTTGGATGCTGATTAGGGATGCGGATTTAGCCCCTAATTCAACAGAGGAAATAAAAATCATGAAAAAATACAGATAAAAATTTCAAATATTGAAGGTGAAAAAGCAATTTCAGAGATAAAGAAACTCAATTTTGGAGTTATAAAAATTTAATATGCAGATGAAAAAACTGAAATAAAAATTTCGAAAATGCAAATAAAAAAATTGAAAACGGAAATATAAAATTCAGAAACGGAGTTATCGAATTATTTAAAATAGAAATAATATAAAATCAAAATGGAGATAAATAAATCGAAAACAGAGAAGGTATTTTGCCGATTTTAACATAAATACTTCCGTTTTTGAAATTTTTATTTGCATTATTGAAAATTTTATTTCAGGTTTTGAATTGTTTAATGCCAAAACAACTATGTTTTACCTGAGTTTTTAATTTTTTTATTTGCCTTTTTGATTTTACGATCCATTTTTCCGTCATTTAACCTGAAATGATTCAACATGGACGAATGTGACGTAGCCCACTCATACTATGACATTATTCATGTAAAGTATCTGTCAGTAATATTGAAATATTGAAAAAATCGTGTAGACGAATGTAGATGAATGTGGCATTAGCTTAATCTATGAAAATAGACATGCGGGAAGGAGAGAAGATTTTCAAGAAACTACGTACAATGTAACTGTAAAGATATTCGATAAGAAAATACATGACGTAACTTCTCGTTCATCTACCATTTAAGTATCAACAGTTATCTGCATTAAATGCGACTATGTAATGTAATATCTACTTTTGACAGAGGTCGTTGCATCAGAGACTGTCAGCGGCATAAAACGACCACATGATGACGGAAGAGTTAAAAACTTTAAATTCTTTAATTCTCTTCAAATTTCAGAGGCGTATCTAGATCGAGGGGTCACTCACTTCAATTTAGTCCATTTTATCCCACTTAGTCCATTTAATCCATTTATTCCCACTTACATCAAATACCCCTGAATACGCTAAAAATTGTGGTATTTCGTTTTTTTAAAGTTAGTAATGAGTTGTTATCTTAAAATGTAGTTGCTTGAAGCGTTTTAGCAGATTTGGTAAGAAATTATATTTTTTCATTTATTCACTTTTTAGTCCATTTAATCCAATTTTTAATCCGTTTAGTCCATTTAATACAATTTAGTCCATTTAATCCAACAATCTCAGAAGTGAGTTACCTATCGATCTAGATCAGAATTAGGGAGGGTGTAGGTGGAGGGGTAAGTTTTTGGAATTTTTGTTGTATCTATTGTATCGTGCTGAGAGTTAAATTTGCCAAAATTTACGCCTTTGTCAAATGAAGAGCTTGTAAGAAGGACGGCATAAAGCAGAAACTCAAAGAATGTCAAATAAAAGTGAAAGAGAAGAGCATTCAAATATGAGAGAGGGCAAATGTGATTTGTGTCCTTCTACTACCGAGCTCCTTCGAATATCGAAATTGAGTTTCTATAAAAGCATTCAAAGCAAAATGAAGCGTAAATCTGGCAGCTCTTGTGCGCACTATTTGAATGACCTCAACTAAACTACTAGGCAAACATACAATCAATTTTTATCCATCCCTGCTCGTTAGCTACTTGTAGGAAGATTATTCCACCGCCAATGAGAAATGCAGCTGTTTTTCCGATTTTCATAGTTGAGTAGCCAGAGAACCTGAAAAGTTTTGATACTTTTAGCACAAACCGCTTGGGAAAATTTCGGCATCTTTAACCATCCTGCTACCGATCCAAAGATTATCTGCTTTGTGGCTGACTTTCCGTTAATGTTGTCTAGGAACTTTTCAAGAGATGAGCCCGTTGCAGACATTTTGTTAATTGATTTTCGCTTTGAGTATTTGCATTCACATGAAACGTGGCATCTGTAGACGTGAACTGGAAATAAATTAAATTTGCTACTGCTAAATATTGTTCTCTACCAAAAAATGTTCTAAGACATTATGACGAATAGTTTTGTATCGCTTGGATTGGATGCTGACCAAAAAATTTTTTTATTTAAAGTTTAAAAGTAGAAAAGAACTTTTGTACATACAATGAAGTACAATAATGAACACTCTACAAACATATATGCTGATTTCGGCGTATCACGCACTAATGTAGTACTATGACCAGCAATACAAAATTTAATGTTAAAAGTTCTAAGACATGATGTCATGTATATACGTACATTAGGAGTGCAAGTTTTATCTTTCTAATTGATAAAAAGCACGTTCTTGTCCCCCACACACATTTCACAAGGAATGGGGGTGGCGGGAGGGGTCTTGTAGATTGTGACTTCATTTGTGGTGCCGAATGGCTTAGGTCTTAGATTTTGTTTGTACTTCACGCACATAAAGGGGGGGGGGTCGAAATTGAACTTTTATTTTTTTTTCGAAACTCCTGACCCCACAAATGTTATAAAATGGTCCCACAAATGTTTTGTAGAAGAACTTGTTTTTTAAAAACTCGATCTTCATTTGCCTCTTTTGGAAAAACTCATTTCAGGCATACTTCCATGAATTTTGGCATAAACATCAATGTTTTCTTAACATATACAATTTCTAAATCGGCCTTTTTCGTGTAATTACTAGTACTATGATGGCACTTTAAAATGCCGCTGATTGGGCGTTTAAATATTTTTCAATGTGGAATTGACAAGTCAATTTGTCTTCACGACTTTCAGTTTTCATATTGAAATTTCAACTTTCGCTCTACCAAATCATCATTAAAGATGGCTAAAAAACCTTTGAGAAACTCAGGGATATAGAGAAATTTATGGGTAATTCAAGAAAAAAATTGTATTGAAATCGGTTGACGCGCGACCGACTCACGCGAATTATGGTGTGACCATGTATTTCACTTAAAATCGAGTTTTTTAAAAAAAAGTTCTTATACAAAACATTTGTGGGACCATTATACAGGATTTGTGAGGACAGTAGTTTCGAAAAAAAAAGTTCAAATTCGACCCACGCTGCACAATGACGCGGCGTCATAATAAAATGAATTTTCAAAAAAAGACTTTGTTTTTGATATTTTGGGAAGAGCTCCAGATGCGGTAGAGTGCCCTTTACCTCCTGCAAGATGCGAAAGTATGTAAGTGAATGTATGCTGTAGCATTAATAAGTCGGTATTTAAAATTTAACGTTGCAAGTTTACATCGAAATTGAAATGAATTGAATTTCTTTGGGAATATCCGCATCCTTTGATAGTAATCTGAGCTCTTAACGCCAGGAATAATTATTCTTCCAGACGTAGATCGACAAAAGCAAACAACGCAAATTCAAATTCAAATCCAAGGTTTCACACAAGGCATGTATCTACATTGAACAAATTTTTTGTTGATAGACGCAAAGCCCAAATGCGATTAATTTAAACATTTCATACCGTTCATACACAGGAAAGTTTTTTATTATCTTTGCAAAAATTCTAAATAATAATCAACAAACACAGATGCTTCGAAACCTTCAAAACACTTCTAAAAACAGTTGACACACACAGCTGGACTCTCGATATGACAGAATAGGCTGCGTACATTATTATTTTTGTTACGAAATATTAATAGCTGTCAACAATAATAGCGCTTAAAATACAAATCGAGTTTTAAAGAGCTTTCGACGAATTGAATTTCCTAACTTATAGGTCATGTTATGTGTTTAATCAATGACCGCATTGGCGCTGGGTGGTCATGGGATTTTCATACAAAAATTAATTGGTACTGCAGGTCATGGGATACGCCGTTTCATACAAAACGGCAGTGATCTTTGGACAAAACATTGAAACACAACCAATAAATTTCAATCTCATACATGACACTTGACATCTGAGGCAGAATAACTTATTGAGAATTGGGACATTTGAAGCAGATTATCTTTGGTTCATGATATCGACGGTACGAGGATAGTAGATGTCGCACTTTTCGTTGACAATGGCCTATACCTATGAGTAACCCCCTCCCCCCAAATAAACGTAATGTTTCGACTGTCAGAAATTGTGAAATTGAAAAAAAAGTGTGTAAAAAAGAAAATCATAACAAATCTAAAATGTTTTAAATGAAGTTGATGCAATAACCGAGGGGAAAACGGTTAGAAAATGACTTTAAAGCAGAGTATGTAAAAACACAACCGAATGCTTGTTACGACATTTATTCTGATCTTTCTATTTAACATTGAAGGACATTGTCCACACTACATTGACCATATGACCACTAGGGTGTAGCGTTTTTGAAAAATTATTTTATTTTGAAAGGCCTGCCCCCAGACTCGATCCGGGGGGTCCAATAAGACATATTTATCACTTTAAAACATTTTTAAAAGTCGATCTAGACGAGCAGTTTTTGAAAATTTTTGAGCAGCCTCGCTTTTCAGTACATACCAACACATTTCCCCCAGACGATTGGACTTAAGAAGTCGGGTCAACATCTCTAAATGGTATAGAGATATGAGACAGTAATTTAAAAATTCATTTGATGTTGGTGTGATGTTTGCAGTGGTCATGGCAATACACGAAAGTTCGCCGAGGTTGATTTTCTGAATTTTCTTTTCATATAAAAATTTTATGAATTGACAGAAAACATTGTTTATTGTTTTAAAAAACTTAATTCATCTCAGATAGTAAAAAGAGGAGCCAGACCCTGAATATTGGGCTGAATATTGGAATTTCGCTATACTGAAAAATTCAAACTATCCAATAGATTAACGAGGACACCTCGAATCATGAAGGTTGGTGTTGATGAAACATTTGTGAGGAAATTGTGATGTGTGGAGACTGCTTTGAAAACTCTTTCATGTAATTGCTGGCTGAAATATTGAAAAAGACGAACAGATGTACTCGATAGAGTTCTACGATCAACGCTGAAGCATTATCGGACTCTTTGTGATCCAGTGCAACATATTTTGGGGCATATTTTCCCAAAACCCTGAAACACGTGTTCGCTGAAATTGAATTCTCTACAACTTTACCTTTGCCAGTAAAACTCCATATTGCATAGTTAAGAAAATATAGACGAAAAACTGTTTTCGTATATAGCCAAGAAACTCAATTTCGTCCATTCCATTGACCCCAGTGCCCAGACCCCTGACCCGATTCCCACAAAATGTTTTTCCCAGTTTCGTGACATGAAATGCTTTCATTTGACACCAAAATGAGGAATTGCCGTGCTATACTTGCTTCAGGGAAAAAAAGTTTCTGATCGGCTGTGCCGTTTGGGAAAAAAGTGGAGACGGACAGACGGACGGACATTTTTTTTATTGCTGATTCGTCATCTCTAGACGATAATAGATGCATCCCACCTCCCACCTCGATCTACCCCATGTTACAATGAAATTGTTTGTAGTATAGGACCTTTGTACTTCGTACGGCTCCAATAAGTGCTTATTATTTATTTATTGTTATACTGACGTTTGCTCGAACTCAGCGTGTCATAAATACGCTAGGTGACCACATAATTGAAAGAAAGGAGAAATCAGCGATCAGACAAATGGTGGGTACATGAAAAGGATTTCAAACGGTAACTTTGGATTGAGAGCATTAAAAGTGCTGTACACATCATATGACCGGTCGAAACTGGACGCCCTTCCCTGTTCTCCACTAGGTACTTTGCTCGCTATTTAGTCTATCCGGATTGCAGGTTCCCTACGTCTGGGTTTGCCGGTTTGTCATCACCATACTTGCGTGTGTGATTAAATTCGGTCGTCATGGCGTGTAAGAAGAGCTATAGTAGGAAGTCAAAACACGATACAATCAATGATCTGATTAAATGAGCTTTGCTGATTTGTGGTTTCCCTGCGACCAGAGAGCCGCCGGTTTGTTGTAGATCCATCCGATGGAAAAAAAACCAGATGGACTAACTTTCATCCCGTGGAAGCTAGGTAAACCGCTGATTTTGTATTTCACGTGTGCAGACACGACATGTTAATCATACTTAGCTTCAACGAGTTGTCGGGCTGGAGCAGCCGCAACATGTAGAGAAAATTCAAAGAAGGCTAAGTATTGAGATCTTGAGAGCGATTTTAATTTCTCTCCAATTTCAGTAGAAACAATGGGTCCGTGGGGTCTGGGCGAAAGCACGCTTATAAATGAGATCGGCCAGAAGTTAAAGTTAACCACAGGAGAACCACGATCGAAGAGTTTCCTGATTCAAAGAATTGCTATTGCAAATCAGTGGGGGAATGCAGCTTCGATTCTCGGGACGATGCCACAGGATACGAATAGTTTGAATGAGATATATTATGTAGTGAAATGAATTTGTAAATTGTTGTTCGAAAAGATTCAAGTTTTACAGGTCGCAAGGACGGCCATGGCCGGGCACCTTTTCTTCACTTTGACTTTTTCAAATAAACAAATAGAAGGTAAACAATCAAAAAGCATTCGACTATCCATAAAACAATCGATTGATGTTGATTTTTGACAATAATCGACAATCGATTTCCAGCAAATTATCGATATTTTATCAATAGATTTCTTTATCAAACATGAGAGAAGGGCGGTAGAGTCTATACTGTAAATCAAAATGGGTGAAAGTATTAATCTGATGTCATGAAAATGGTGGTAATTTCGAATTGATAGTGATTATAAGCGATGATCAAGATAAGTGTAGGGATAGGTTATGCGTGTCTTGGAAGAAGATACCTTGCAGTTTGACTGAAGAGCAGCTGTAACATGTTTCTGAGTTCAAATTCTTAGGAACCATTTTCTCATCCTGGGTTTACGGCATAAAGTATGGAAGTTTGATGGTGATGACGTAAATATGATTTTTATTTTATTTCCTCAGAGCCCCTCACACCTTTGTCACATTTCCTTAGACTCCTCCCTCTTAAAATGAGATGTCATTTATGGACTCTCCGTAAGGATTCTTCGGGTCGATCGTAGGGAGTAACGAGACAACAAAAGTATTATAGAAAACTTAAGATTTTCATCTAAAGGAAAAGCGGCGAGCGTTATCTGCGAGGGGTGGCGCACTACATTTATTCCATTTATTCCCAAAATTTTTTTTGTTGTTTCTGCGAAATATCTGAACCAAACACATCACAAGTTAGACAAATTAGTTCAAAAAAAGGTTTGCACAAATTATAAAGCATTTAAACCGTCTTGAGATTAAATTTTGTTTTTTTGGGAATAATCCATAAATTTATTTATTCCATTTTTCAACAAAAATTCTTTTAAGTTTTCAAAAGAGGGTTTTTTCACTTTTTGACACATTAGTATGGTTTGTTGTGTGCGTTGCCATCAAAATTAAGTCTATTTGAGGTTTTGACGAATTTGAAAAAATCATCATTTATTCCAATATTTATTCCATTTATTCCCATTTATTCCATTTATTCCCATTTATTCCATTTATTCCATAAACCGCAGAAGTGCGTCACCCCTCGGTTATCTGTCATTTTTGGTTGAACACTTTTACGGTGCGATCCTAAAGGATGCCAAAGTGACACCAGCCTGTCATCTGAATTTCCGATTCGAGTGCTGAAGGAAGCAGGATGAATCAATTGGCTGAAAGAGAAAAGAATAGAATTTTGTTCAGCAACGATAAGCCAACTTTAGTTCATGACATAGCTCTGACATACAACAGCCGAAATTCTCAAGATTTTGTTAGACAAAAGATTTATTTGGCTCACATAGGAAAATACATTCAACAAGCCCTGTAGCCCCCTTCTAAAGGAAGGGAGTGCCCATTGACGAAACTAGATTTCTCACTCAAAAAATATACAATCGCATCAACAACTTCGGAAACCTCTCCGAATCGACGTAAAGGTATGCGATTTAGTAGCGGTTCACTTTTCGCTGGATCACTCCAATTTGCACGTCCCATCTTCGTTAAAATAACAGTTGGATTGACACTGTTGACTCGAATTTTTCGTGGACCAAGTTCTAAAGACAAGCTTTGTGTGAAAGAATCTAGCGCTGCTTTTGTGGCCGAATAAACGCTATGTCCGTCTATTCCTATTAAGCTCGCCAGAGATGATACATTGACGATGCTAGAACCTGTCTTAAGAAGGGGAACCACTTGTTGAGTGACGTTAAACACAGCCTTGAAATTAATATTGAATTGACTGGAAGTAAGTTTTTGCATGAAATTGATTCTTCAATAGCAATAAAGGAACTGAAACACTCAACTCATCAAAATCACTCTCAGTCAATTCTAAAAATGGTTTGATTATGGCAATGGCAGCGTTGTTGACTAGACCATCAACTTCGATTCCATCGAGAATTTTCAAAGCTTCAATCGTGTCGTTCCAATTACCTAGATCGACCGTCACGGTAGTTATATTTGGACATTCAAGTTTTAACTCATCCAACGGTCCCTTTGACCGTGAAAAGGCGTAGACCTTTGCACCATTGTTATAGAGTCTTTTACACAACTCGTTGCCAATACCTATAAAAAATAATCAAATTTGTTTAAGCTGACGACAAACTTTTATCAGTTATTGAAAACATCTCTAATCCGACGTTGAATTTTTATCTTCAGCAAAGTGCAATAAGTCAATGGTTTTAATTGAATACCTTGTCCCGCTCCAGTAACTACAATAGTTTTGTTGTTAAAATTGATGTTCATCTCGAAAGAAAAACACAAATAAAAAATCTTAAAAAAAAACTTCGTTGGTGTAGCCGTGGCCTTGGGTGTAGCTTCTAATAAAGAGATTATAAAAGACACTTTACTGACATAAGATGTTGTAAAAGTCAACAACAATTTAGAAGAAATTGATGATAAGAAGCAAACAGCAACTCATAGGGTGATTCCAAAGGAAATATATCTGTCGAATTTATGATAGTGATTGCAGTAGGGCGAGGGGATGGGGTGAGCATTTTTTAGCATTATAACAAATTAAAGCTTATCGAACCTAACCGCTAACACTTTAACGACTCCGGAAAATCTTGTCACAAAACAACCCAAAATAAATCTTTAAAACATATGTAAGGGACCCGTACGCATCAGAATATATGTGGCAAACAGGGCAAACAGAAAAGATGTTTCAAAAAGACTCGAACGTATTACTTTAGTAAATATTGCCTTGCATCTTAAGCATATGACATTAAATTGTATTGGAAATTGTCGAAAGGGCAATATTGAAGACCCCGACCGAAGCAACGGCGCTAAAAACCTCTCCAAACCCTTAAAATAAACCCAGAATTTAGAACCGACCTAGAGCACTTAAGAGAAGCATGGACAAAAACGTTTGCCTCTTTTTTCTTTACAACACTGCACAAAAACCTTATCATTAAAGGAATATTCACGATGAGCGGGTCGACCATTTTTCGAAACCCGACCCGGACCGAACCCGACCCGATAAAATTTTTCGACACCCGAAACCCGAACTGTTTCAAAACCCGACCCGGACCGAACCAGACACTTAAGTTTTTCGAAACTCACAACCCAAATTACTTCGAAACAAAAATTATTTCAAGGCCCGACGTCTGCAGTCTTCACGGACTTTAGACTAAAACAAAATTCGTGTAATGTAAGATGATAAAATTTAGACGAGTTTTGTAAAATATAAAAAGTCAATAAAGGATCAGGACCCGAATAAAATGATACAACAACCCGACCCGGACCGAACCCGACCCGATAAAATTTTTCGAAACCCGAAACCCGAACTGTTTCCAAACTCGGCCCGGACCGAACCCGACCCGATTAAAATTTTCGAAGCCCGAAACCCATTAACCCGAAAAAAACAGTTCGGATTCGGGTTCGGGTCGGGTTTTTCGATGTTTCGGGCAACCCGCTCATCTCTTATTCACGACAAACAACCAACTATCATTTAGGGTCGCGTAGCGTGAGCTTGGCCCACACTAAGGACACTACAGCCCGAATCACTCAACATATTTTCTAAGAATTATTTCTCGTGATTTTCTGATGTCCACATCTTTCATTCAAAACTTTGAAAAGCGTTTTCCGTTCTAATTTCGCAGAGATATAAGTGAAAAATTTCCGCCAACCTTCAAAAAATCACGTTTTTGACCTCTTTTCGACCGTAAATTCGAGAGTTTTCGACCGATTTTGCCCAAACTTAATCCCGTAAACAATTCTGAAATAAAAAATGACCGCAAAAAATAAAGAATTGACCGCTATAACACGTGAAAAGTGATCGACAGCGATAATTTTTGATAATTTTTTTTTGGAAGACCCTACACAAAAGCTCTGAAAAGGATAAAGTGAGAACTGGGTACGAAGCTGCCATCTGGTAGCTCCCGAACAAAGTGATTTTCGGGATGAACACTTCCGGAAGCAAGAAAAAAGGTTTGCAGCCTCGTACCCATGAGATAATTTTTTTTGGGAGTCTCTACACAAAAGCTTTGAAACCGGTATAGTGAAAATTGGGAAAGAAAGCTTCTCACGAAAAAAAAATGTTAACCGAAGATTTGAAATCGGAACCTACAACACCACAAGCTTATACAATTCCTCTGAGAATTCCTGATGATATAGGAATTAGAGAAAGAGATTTAGAGAGAGAGAGAGAGAGAGAGAGAGAGTATTAGAGAGATTATTACTCTCACAAACAATTCTGGAGCCCGTTTAGTTTTCATCCGCCAGCTCTCTCATGCACCAACTTTTCTCAAATCGTTTTTGACCACTTTTTCGACTATAACTTCAAAAGTTTTCGACCGATTTTGCCCAAATTCCGTAACCAATTTTTCGATTATCTTTCAGGATAAAAAGACTTTGAAAATCCGATTAGATTTACACAATTTATGTAAAAAACACGTTGGACCCTGTAGAGACTCAGTTTTAGGACCAGGCTGAGTTTGAAGGCTCAAAATCAAAAAACTTTTTTCAAAGAAGTTATGAAAATCGGAATTAATGTATACAACAAACCAAAAACCATTTCAACGACCCAGAAATGCCCAGATTCAACCCCATGAAAGATACATCGATTACCTTTTGAAAATCTGTTGAGTTTTACTCGAGTTATCTTGTTTACAGCAGACGGACAGACATTTTTTTATTGCTAATTCGACATCTAAGGACTATGATCGGTGCTCCCTCCCTACTCCCGGGTCGGAATTCGACTGGTTACAAACGTCGTGGTAAACGCATAAGCCCCGTTTTCGAAGAACTTCATATCTTCGTAAACCCATACGAAGCGAAAATTATGTACTAAAAGATTCAGATCTGTAATTTGTAATGCTGAACACGCACGAGACATTGAAAACGTATTTGCACAAATACTGGACTTTCAAAAACTTTCAAAGTTTTCAACTACAATTTTTCTAAGTCTACCATAAAAAAATACACTTTGGTTCAGATATGAGCGCCGTCGAATCGCAACATCCAATACTTTTTCGATTAGCTGAGCTGAGCCGCCAGCCGTTAGTCCTCTCAAAAGTAGGCTTAGGCCGGCTTGAAAACGGATGGAAATTTTGTTATTTTTGACCGAAAATAATTTTTTTTTATTAATTTTGACAATTTCTTTCGAATTCGAACTCAAAAATAAGTTTTTTCAGCCGCTTTTCGAAACCATCATGAGCCGACGTTTTAGCCGCCGCGTACAGTTTTTTCTCGCCTAGGCGCCGCCGACATTTTTCGTTCGGCTCTTATGTCTGTTGTGGTTGATGGAAAAATTTCCTCCAAAGGGATTAAAGAAAGAATATAACCATCTAAAAGGGACAAGAAAGCAAAAACTACAGTCGAATACCACAGTCGTATATCAGGTAATGGCTGTGAAAAGACCATCTATAATATAAAACCCAAAATACACTACACCTCACCGCACCTTGGTGCACCTCACTACACCTTGGTGCACCTTACTACACCTTGGTACACCTCACTGCACCTCGGTGCACTTCACTGACCCTTCGTGCACCTTGGTGCACCTCACTGCGCCATAGTGCACCTTACTGCACCTTGGTGCACCTCACTGCACCTTGGTGCACCTCACTGCACCTTGGCGCAATTTGATGCACAGGGTGCACCTTGGTGGGCTATAATGAATATTGAAGTCATTATTAATTCGTAATTTAAGAATCGTAAGAATCGTAATTGTTGGAAAACTGTTTCCAGGGGAATACAAATTGCTGGAGAAATATTTGCCGGAAACCGTAATTATCTAAGTGGGATTGAACAGTTAGGGAAAAACCCTATGAGCAATAGCGACTAGATGTTCTTCAACAACGGCAAGAACAACGACAGTCCATGAGAGTATTTGAATGGTTGAATAGTTTCGACTGAGCTAGAAATACAGTGAATAGAAACGAATACGGCGTAAGTTTTTCAGTTATATTTCAACATTTACGCGCTCTCGGAGGAAAATTGGAATGAATCGAAGGATTTTTTTCCCGAGAAACTGGTGTAGGTATATGAAGGAGCGAGGAAACACGATTTTAAAATTGCCTTGGAGATTTTAACGCCAAGATACGTCGTGTGACGTCTTCTATCCGCCCACAATTGGTAAAAACAGCTTCATGAAAGCGCAAACGGCAACGGAATCCGTAAAGTGAGGTCTCAAATATCGATATAGTGCTGCAGTAGAGAATGTGGGAAAGAGAATAGGAATAAAAAGAAAATAGAAGGTCTGACTATGAATTCGAGGGCAAAAACGAGCCTCGCATGAAAACTTTAAACATACACTCAAGCAGATTAGTAGAAGTGTTTAAGAGGATGTCCAATGGAATATTTTTATCCGTTGAAGTTTTGATGAACTCATCACAATAAATTCTTATATAAAAAGCTCATTCCATCAAATATCGGTAAACAAAATTTTAAAAAGCCGGCGATCACGGGCTCACGGGCGGCATCACGAAAAGGTCCGCCCGTCAACCTGTAATTTCCTGGTCTATGCTAGAGTCTGTTGAGGTCCAAAATTTTTGATTTGGTGCTGCAGTCAAGGGGAACTCAAATTCTCATGAAACTATTGGTCCCACAAATCAACTGGGATTGTAACGTCGTGGAAGGACTAAAAATGATTTTTGATAGATGGTTGAGGACGTTTTCGCGCAGCTTCTGGTTTTTTGAATTTCACGACACTTTACAAAAGGTCTAAATAGCTTAGCCTTGCACAAAAATAACTTAACTAAAAGAAAGAGACAAAATGCCACGCACTTTCAAAAATTACTTTTTTAGCTGTCTTATTTTTCACTTCTTTTATGCGACATGTCCACAGTTGAATTTCAAAGACGTGCAAAATCTGGCGATCGGTCGGGCCGGAGTTATATAGAAATGTGTTTCTTTGCGGGTAACAAATACACCACGCAAATTTTGAGCAAGGTCCAATTTTCAGAAATCAGTTAAGTAATTCCGGTAGGAGCGTCTATGTAGTGGACGTGGGTCTAATGATACGAAGCAAATTTTCAACTTTTTGCCGCGTGAGTGTGGGTCAGAGCTCTAGATATATAGTATTATATAATTTGAAGTTTCCTAGAAACTTTCGGGAAAGAACTAATTGTGAAGGTAAAGGCTTGAAATCAAAAACACGTTTACTGATAAAAGTTTTCATAAATTATTAGAATCATCAAAAGACCAAAAATTACTCAAACGGCCCTAGCTCGGTGGCCCTTGGGCCGACAGTGCCCAGATTCAATCCCATAAATGATTTTTCGATTACCTTTTAGGGAAAAAAAGTTTTTGAAAATCGGTTGAGCTTTACTCGAGTTATCGTGTTGACAGACGGACGGACGGACGGACATTTTTTTTATTGCTGATTCGTCATCTAAGGACCATGATCGGTGCTCCCCCCTACAGCGCCATGAGCACTCACATTATGAAACACCCCGCCTTGTGTCAGATGTCAGACATGTGTGAAAAGTCAAAAAGCTCCCGTTTTTTATTCGCATAAGATTCTGATCGGGGAAATATTGTTTTTGAAGAAGAATATTGACGTTTCCCAATGAAAAATTCTTCGTTTTATTTCACACTTTTAGTAATGACTGCGCTGTAGCGCTGTTCTATTTTGTGAATAAATTAAAATGATAAAAATGGTATGATTTTGAATTGATTTATCTATAATTTTACAAAAATTCTACATAAGTCAAACTATGCCAAAGACATTATCTCAGTCAGAAATATTACAACTGGTGTTGCGAATATCGATTGCCTCCGTTGTCTCATACTATTCGCTGAAATGGATGTTCGATCGTTTGGATCCAACTTACAAAAGCAAGAAAAAGGCCAGAGATAAGGCAGAGCACCAAATCAAGAGGTTAGTGATAAAAATTTATTCCCATTTGAACTGCACGGATGTGGCAACTCATTGTCATGCATATCATCATTATTTTTGTTATCATTAGATTAGGAGGATCGGAAGGATTGGAATTGAATCCGGCAACGCTTAATGACCATGAGTTGGTTATTGCATCGCATTTGGTGGTACCTGACGATATAACTGTCAGTTGGGATGACATTGCAGGTCTAGATGGTGTAATTGAAGAACTTCGGGAGAGTGTTGTCCTCCCCATACGTCATAGGCATTTATTACAAAATTCGCAATTATGGGAAGCTCCAAAAGGTAAACTCTATGATGTCGAAACACTCAACCTACTAAATGTTAATGTTATCGCAAAGGTGTCTTACTGCACGGTCCGCCTGGATGTGGTAAAACACTAATCGCTAAGGCTACCGCCAAAGAAGGCGGAATGCGTTTTATTAATTTAGATGTGGCAATCTTAACCGACAAGTGGTACGGCGAGTCTCAAAAATTGGCGTCGGCTGTGTTTACACTGGCCTCCAAACTGCAGCCGTGTATTGTGTTCATTGATGAAATTGAATCATTTCTGCGATCTAGAAACGTTCAAGACCACGAAGCAACGGCAATGATGAAAACTCAATTCATGATGCTGTGGGATGGATTGAGCACGAAAGCGGGTTCCACTGTCATTGTTATGGGAGCTACAAATCGACCACAAGATCTTGACAAAGCAATAATGCGTCGTATGCCCGCACAGTTTCACGTCGGTTTGCCCACCGAAGAACAACGCTTGAAAATTTTTCGTCTTGTGCTTTCAACCGAAACATTTTCCGACGATGTCGATCTCAACCGAATTGCGAAATTAACGCATGGTTTTTCCGGCTCAGATATTCGCGAATTGTGTAGAAATGCCTCTGTGTTTCGCATACGAAATTATATGAGAAATGGAAGTGGAAATCAGACACCTTCACCTAATGGAACGGAACCTTTGCCTCCTATTTCAATGGATAATTTGCTTAGTTCTTTTAACAAAATGAAAGAATCTAGAATGCATACTGGTTTGTTAGTGACTGACAATTCAGTAGACTAGTGAATTTGCTTTAAATTTCGTTTAGAAGTGCATGGTGATGTGAAATTAAGAAAAGAAGCGCTTTGTCAAAATAAAACGTATGTAGCTATTAGGCTTAAGGGAAACTGTTTCATTTATTTTTTAGGTCGTTACCCTGAAAATGAATGGGCGACATGAATTATCCTCCCAACTAAAAAAATGGAAATAATAGCCCGGAAATTATCGCCCAGGAATTTTTATCCAGCTTTAAAACCGCAACGGAACCACACATCCCTGCCCCGAACTTACTTTATACGATAGTGATAAAGGATTGGGTGAAAGCAGAACACTGTAAGAACTGGACAGCGTACGAAGGAGGAGTGCACACCAAGTGCTTCCTCCCCACTCCGAACGAGAGATGGACAAAAGAGCTTCTGACGATGATCCGGGACCGAGTGCGGAGGATCGTGGGAGCGATGAACGGCCATTGCGGACTCAACATGAAGATTCTAGGTAACCTGGAGTGCTCCTGTGGCTTGCAAGAGGAAACGGGTTTTCACCTCATGAATGCCCCAAGTTCCTTCAGTTGAGGCATAGGACACTCGGCGACTATGTCGTCCACCCTTCAAGAGTGGCTGAACTAGGGCCTATCACATTAGACAAGTTCCTGGTCGGCACGCGAAGATTCTCTTGATTTTCACATGATGAACAGGATTGGGGGGGGGGGTGGTGTTTACCGAAGAAAGCGTGAAGATGTTGACTTTTACATGGAAATTTAGAACGTTTTGAGCACTTTTTCTATGTGAAAATGGGGGGAGGGGAGGGGGTTAAAAAATTCTATAACACAGTGTGTGACGTCATTTGTGAATCTGACGTTCATAAAGGAAACGTAAAGGTAAGTGACCATTTTCACATTTTTTTTTTCAAATTTATTTCAACGTTGCTTCAGTTGGTAGTATCCATGTTTCCTCGGAATAAAAATCAAAGTAAGAGTCACATAATTTCGTCTAAATTACTTAATATTCCTTCTTCTTCGGAAAAAGCTATCTGCTTTGTAGTAGGCTCGAGTCGAGGGTGCCGCTTTTTTATTTTAATTTTGGATCAGGTAATTGCGTCCGAAAAGTTAATTTATTTCTCTTTTACCCTAATAAAATTGTCATTACCGTTACCTTTATGAACGTCAGATTTAGACCAAAATTAAATATTTGTGTAGGTTCATTCACAAATGACGTCACAAACTGTGTTATAGAATTTTTTCGCAAAATCACTCTTAAGGTGAATGTCTCATTCAAGTCAAAAATATGCTTGGGACCCGTACGTATCACAATAGATGTGGCAAACAGAGTTGATGTTACAAAAAGACTCGAACGTACCTAAGTAAATATTGCCTTAACTCTTAAGTATGTGCAATTACGTCCTCATGAAATTGGATTGGAAATTGCTGGAAGGGCAAAACCCGTCCGAAGCAACAGCGCAAAAAATCTCTCCAAGCCCTTGAAATAAGCCCAAAAACCGACCTAGGGCACTTAGCAGAGGCTTCTGACCCATACCTCCATGGACAAAAAAGTTAGCCTCTTTTTTCTCTACAAAACTGCACAAAAAACCTAATCACTAAAGGAATATTGAAAAAAAAAAACACCAAACATGGTATAGGGTCGCGTAGCGTGAGTTTGGCCCACATTAAGGGCACTACAGCCCGAACCACTCCACAGATTTTCACTAATTAAAGTGATTTTCTGATGTCCCCATCTTTCATTCAAAACCTTGAAGAGCGATTTCTGTTCTAATTTCGCAGTGATATAAGTGAAAAAGTTCCACCGTACTTCAAAAAACCACGTTTTTCACCACTTTTTCGACCGTAACTTCGAAAGTTTTCCACCGATTTTGCCTAAATCCAATCCCGTAATCAATTTTCCGATTATCTTTCAGGAAAAAAAAATATTTTAAAAATCGGATAAGATTTATGCAGAAAAAACACGTTGGGCCCTAGTAGAGATTCAGGTTAAGGGTCCTGGCAGAGTCCGAAAGCTGAAAAAAGTGTCTTCCATAAAGTTGTGAGACATGCCCAGACCTTTCAAACAAACAATTATGAAAATCGGAGAAGATTTACTCGAGCTATGTGCAAAAGACCAAAAACCACTAAAACGGCCCTAGCTCATTGGCATTTGGGACGACAGTGCCCAGATTGAATCCCAAAAAAGATTTTTCGATTACGTTTTACCGATTTTCACTGGTGTCGGGTTCGGGCTTTCTGGTCTTGAAAATCCCGGGCGGGCGGGTTTCGGGCGTACTTTTTATCGGGTTGAAGATTCGGGTACATAAAAAACCGAAATCGATTTGTAAAAAAAATCTGAAAAGGATGCACCATGTCCAAACCGAAAAGTTAAACAATAAAGAAATTATAGAAGTTGGAAGATTAATGCCAATTTTATACAAAAAATGAAATTAAAAAATTGAAAAAATTGAAAAAAGTCAAAAATTTAATTTTTTGCAAAAAAACGCCACCGCCAGCCGAGAAGGATTAAAAAATGTTCGCCGCCGCCGCCGATAATAAAATTGTGCGGCCGCCGAGACCACACTGCATACATTCTATTGTATTTGTGACCAGTATTTTTCTATTTTTTACTCTTCTATCTACTTTTCTTTGAATTTCTTCTGAAGTAATTATTAGAGCTAGCGCTATAAACTAGTGGTAGCGGTAGCGCTAGCGGCGCCAGTAAATTTGAAATACCTAAATGACTTTTTTTATTAAAACAATTCAACCCGAAATTCTTTCTTGAACTTGTCACAGTAAGTACGTAGCAGACATCGAAAGTAAATTGTCGTCGAATTCTAAGTGTTTTTTCTCGTACACGAAATCGCTGAAAGCATCAAATTCTTTTCCAAACACGATAGAATATAATGGAATGTCGGCAAGTACGAAAAAAACAATTTCTGATCTTTTTGCCTCCTATTTCTCTTCAATTTTTCAAAAGCCTGACTCTGAAAGAATAACCAAAAATCGGATTACTACTGATTTTAACATTCCTTTTGTAACTGCTGAAGAAGTAAACCGGATATTGTACAAATTAGATCAATATAAGGTTTCTAGCTCTGACAACATTCCATCTATTTTCTACAAAAAGCTCTCTCGCTCTATTAGTATACCAATGGCAATTTTGTTCAACAAATCATTAATTGAAGGCAAGCTCCCTACGCCTTGGAAGGTTAGCTTCATAACGCCAATATTCAAATCTGGAAACCGATCTAAAGCAGAAAACTATCGTCCCATTAGCATTTTGTGTGCGATTTCTAAGGTCTTTGAACGAATTGTATTCAACCATTTGTGTAAACATATTCGGAGCCTCATTAGCCCATCACAGCACGGTTTTGTTTCCGGTCGTTCGACGCAAACAAATTTGCTTGAATACGTACACTTCGTGGTTCACTCCATTGCACATGGTGGACAAGTGGACACAATCCTCACAGATTTTGCTAAAGTATTTGATGAACTATCTCATAACCTTCTGCTGCAAGACCTCGAAAATTTCGGTGTATGTGACATCTATAAGAAGTGGTTTCGCTCATACCTTACTGATCGTCGTCAATTTGTTATTATTGGTAGTACTCGGTCTGGCGAATTAATCCCAACATTAGGAGTTCCACAAGGGTCAATACTCGGCCCACTCCTGTTCTTGATTTTCATCAACAGTCTGCCGGAAATTTTCAAATCCTCGTTTAGTTCATTATTCGCTGATGACCACAAGCTTTCAAAGAAGATTCAAAACATTAGTGATTGCTGGGATCTACAGAATGATCTAGACCGTCTGTCCGACTGGTGTAAGTCTAGATTATTGAGGCTCAATCTTTCAAAATGTTACAACCATACTACTACATATAAGCCGAATCAAATAAATTATGCATATAAAATTAATGGAGTAGAAACAACGAAAAAAAGCGAGATAAAAGATCTTGGAGTAAATTTCGACGAAAAAATGAAATTTAAACCCCATTTTCGCCGCACCACCACCAAATGTTACCAAATGATCGGCTTTATATTTCGAACTACCAAATAATTCCAGAAACCAGAAAGTCTTATAAAACTGTATTATTCTTACGTCCGGAGCAGACTGGAATACTGTTGTTCAGTTTGGAATCCGACATATGCCAAGTACATAAATATCATTGAAAGAGTCCAAAAAAAAAATTTACAAGAATGTTGTATTACAAATTTAATTGGTTAAAACCGAACTACGAAACGAGACTGAAGCAACTAAATATGCAATCACTAGAATCCCGTCGTTTGGAATTAGACGAAATCCTTCTGAATAACATTCTATGTGGGCGAGTCGAAACATCTCTAAAGTCCGCGACACGTTTCAACGAGCCGAAACGCTTCACAAGAAATGCGCCATTATTTTATTTGCCTACTGCACCTGCAAATTATGTTGAAAACGCTCCTGTATACCGAATCCAAGCACATCACAACAAGTTCTTCTCGTCAGTAAAAATCAAAAATTACAATCACATGGAATTTCGAAAACAGATAATGAGCTACTTCGACTTTTAATATTAAATTCTATCTTTAATCTATTTAAAAAATTAAAAAAAAAATTTCTAAATTTTTAATTTACAATCAAAATGTTTGACGTGAAAAATATGTAATTGGGCATGTGTAGCCTGTATATTTAATTCGAAATAAATAAATAAATAAACCGAAATTTATTCGGGTAACAGAACTCGACCCGAATTTTTTTCGGGTAATAGAACTCGGCCAAACTTCTTTCGGGGGGTCGGGTTTCGAGTTTGAATTTCGAGTCGGGTTCGGGTCGAGTCGGATCGAGCTACCAACAAGACTGGTCGGGTCGGGTATCGGGTTACATTTTTTGGTCAGGTTCGGGTCGGGTCGGACTACAAAAAAAGGCCGACCCGCTCACCTCTAGTGGATGTGTAAGTGCAATGTGCATCTTTGATAACATACTGCGCTGCGCTCGCTCGTGACATTTTCAAACTCGTAAAATTTGTTAGTTTTTCAAGTGTAATTACAATATTCAACAGTAAGTACAGATAAATCTGGGGAAGCTTTCACACATCTGCTAACGATTACTTGTTTAAAATTATCTTTTAGAAAATGTTGAAAGATGGAAGGAGTGGGAATAACCAGTCGAATATCAGTGTTATAGCCAATTATCACGATAGCCTCGTTTGCATTGATAGCTACTTATTATCTAACTATACATGGATAGCTAACTACCGCATGGATATCATCTGATGATCCATATATATAGCTACCTATCACATGGGCCACTTTCCTGAATAGACTAAGAAAGCACACACAGAGGGCGAGTACGGACTGTCAGACGAACAATTCGGATTTCGAAAAGTGAGATCGGCGATTGAGGCCATTAAAAAAGTTATAGAGATTACCGACAAGGCGCGGAAGCAAAAATAAGGGGTAACCGCTTCTGTAACAACGATAGATGTTAAAAATGCCTTTAATAGCGCAAGCTGGATGGAGATAGCCAAGGCGTTGCATGCCATGGGAGTCCCCGATTGAAAAATTTCGAAAACTGGATGACAACGGTAAAACTGAAGCCGGCCCACCAGAAAACTGAGAGGCTTCTAGCAATTGTCACCCTATCAATATTGCGCTACGGGGCACCAGCGTGGATATAGGCGCTAGATACGAACAGGAACCGAAGGAGTCATACCGAACGTTATCCCTAGAAGCGGTATGTGTCATAGCCGGGACGATGCCCATATGTATAACGCTGACGGAAGACAGCGAATGTCATAGAAAGAAAAGAAGGGAGTGTCAAACCAAAACAGTTACGACGCAATTAAGAGCCGAATCACTGAGACAGTGACAGCAATAGTGAGACTCAAGAGATAAGTGAAGGTGGACCCATAGATTCATACCAAACATAACGACATGGGTACAGAGGAAACATGGAGAGGTTATTTTTCCAACTGACACAGTTTCTGTCGGGCCACGGGTGCTTTAGGAAGTACCTGCACAGGTTTGGATTCGCGGAGTCACCTTTCTGGACGACATGCGAGAGAGAAGAAGAGACTGCGGAGCACGTAGTATTTGTTCCGCCCCCGCTTCGAACAAGAGCGAGGTGAGCTGATGACGGTGAGTAGTTCAGAGGAAAATGCCGAAAACATAATATCAGAGATGAGCCACGATGGGAGGTGTGGAAAGTAGCGGATAATGTAGTTGCAAAATAAATGGGGAAGCTGGAAAAAGCATGGAGAGACAATCAAAGAAGACTGCCAGATGATCTGAGAAAGTAGGTGCGGAAGCACAGCCTCAACCCGAAGTAATACTGTGTGGCGGTTCCGGGGAGAAGAGAGCATGGAGAGTAAGGAAGGAGGTTTTAGTTGGCAGGTCATTGAAGAATGAAATCCAACACAACCTTGGTCCAGGAAGACCGGGTGTCTATGAAGATTTCCTCTCCCTTAATATATTATTGGATTGCCGAGGCCTGTTTATTGATCTATAAATAAATTAACTTGTTTTCGTGTCTAGAAATTTTATTTTAAAGAACAATAAGTCTTTATTTTCAAAAAAAGCGACATGCGTATGTAGAGCTAACTTACAACATGAAGCTGATGAAACATCAAACCTTATAATATTCAGATCATACTTTTATATTCATTTTCATTTTCAAGTGAGCAGTTTAGGTCAATTCACCTGAAAGTTTAAACATTTTCACCTACGGCGATTTCGCCTTTCTCATTTCGTTTACTATCGAGATCGACCGGCGCAGTGCAATTATCGATGATTTTTTGTTCTACCTCCATTAAGGTCGATGTCGGATGCTGCATGTTGATGCAGACATTGCTTGAAAGATCCACTAGTTCCAACCCTTTTAATGGCGACAGCAAAGTTGCACCGATGAATTTCACTCGATTGTTGTTCAGTTTCAACTCTTTGAGACTTTCTAAATTTTTGAGCAGCTCAACTTTGATGGAAATTAGGTAATTCTGATTCAGATAAAGTTTCTGCAGAGCTTTAAGGTTCGCAAAAACGTCATCGGGTAGTGTGTGGATCTTGTTGTACGATAAGTCAAGTGCTTTAAGATTTCCCATGTCAGCAAATGCGTCCGCTGGAACTTCTACAATTTTACTTTTGCTTACGTTCAAATCATTAAGATCAAACCCTTCGAAGACGCTGTGCTCTATTTCGAACAAGCCACTTTCGGTTACCGACAAATGAGACAACCGTGGGAACAGATCGGCTAGATTTTGTGGCATAAAAAGCGTCTGCTGCAGATGAATCTGAAGTGATGTTACACGTGGGTCACTGTAATTATTCAAATTTATTGACAAATTTGAAAAGGTGAATTTAAAGTCTGCAGCAACGCAAGTGGGTGCTGCACAATTCAAGCGCATTGATGCTGGATCTTCTGCACTTTGGTTGGCTTCCACTGTTTTCGAGTTCATAAACTTGTGCCGGTGCAAATTTTCTAGCGCCGCATCGAAATTTCTGTCGCATGCACTCAATCGATGAGTTAACTCGGCTAAATCTGAGTTTCGCAGCGTTGCTAAGTCGGTTAAATCTGACTTCAATGCTCTGATTTCCGATTGCAGACTGATGACTTTTTCGTTAAAACGTCTCTTGTAGACTTCATGTGCGGTTTCCCATTTCTGGCAGAAACTTTTCAGATATTGTGGTATGGTAGCCATGTTATTGTTGGCGTCTTTGAAAATGTACAAATGGCGCTGGTATTCGCTGTACATAGCCTCCCAGCACGTGTTATTGTGTAGATCGATGATTTTTAAATTTTCAAGTTTGTAGAAAATCTTTTCGTGCAAAAATTCCAATTGATTTCCTCGGAGTTTTATTTCCCTTAATTCGGTGTTGAAGTCAAATAAACGTCCTTCTAGTATTTGCAGGTTGTTTCCGTTTAAATCCAGCGTCTTCAAATGGACGAGTCCTTTGATGTCATCCTGTTCAATCCATTGCAACTTTGAGTTAGAAATTTCCAGATTCTCGAGTTTCGGAAAGAAAATTGCAATTCCTTTTGGCACGTATTTCACGTCTTGATTTTGAATTTGTAAACTTGTGTATGATTCTGAAGGATCGGTAATTTCATTGACTGAAGTAATTGCGTCATCCGGACTGGTTATGACCAAATCAACAACGACACAAATTCCTGGAAGTTTGCCATCATCAACACATTTCAAATTAAAACCAAGTGTCGCTGACAGGAGCGATAATATGAAAACCAACAATTTCAAGTCGAAAATCCTGTAATTTAATAAAAAAGGTTATCAAAATCCATCAACAATACGTTGCATGTCGTCAGCGTCTTTTGGACTCGCGTCTAAAAGAGGAAGACGTGCAAGTCGTGACTGAATGCGTGCAGGTCCGGAGGATTTGTGTAGATCGGAGAACCGTAAAAACTTGATTTGGCGAAAAGGCGACAAAAAATTCAGCAACGCGAAATGAAAGTTGCAGCAGAGAGCCTTCGCTACTTGTGTGAGACATCAGCGCCAATGTAATCTGCTCCAAAAATTATTCAATACATTGGTCCTCTGAAACATCTTTTAATAGATATTTTTTTGACATATGAGGGGAAAAATATGAGAGGCAATTACATAAGCGTAAAAGAGAAAACGAATATAGGAGAATGACAAATTAATGTCTTTATTCGCTGTCCGATATGAAAAGATGTCAATACATTTCCCCCCCATGTAATGCGGTCCGTTACATGTAGGGTTCTTTCGATATTTGTGTCCACATGTAATAGCATTGTGTCCACATGTAATGACACTGTGTCCTATCCGCAAAACTCATTAAATACAATTAATGTCATTATCACCGTTTTAGTACCAACATTATAGTCCTAACAGTTGAATCCGTCGAGTGTTCAAATGATGTGAGCAGGTGTTCGAAAATATGACAGTCAAACATGTGTGCTATCGTTTCTATTCTTCAAACATATTCGAGAAAAAATTAAATTTTAATTGTGTTGTTGTGATTTTTTGTTTGATGGTGGGTAAATATGCATGTATTGACAACTTCTTTCCATATGGAACAGCGAATAAAATAGCATACGTTCCATGCTGTACAAATAATTCATTACTTCGAGATCAATTTTGTGAACTCGGGAACTCACTCGTGAATTTTCGAGCAACTCGCTTCGGAAACTGTTTTTGACGCCTTCGTGAGTTCCGCTCATATCACAAAATTGATCTCTCATGTAATGGATTATTTTCCCTGCATAGAACTTAATGTACTATTGTCAGCGATTAATAATTTTATTGCATACGCGCACTGTTTCCCCTTGAAAGTTATTACCCTAGTGATTATAAATAGAAATTATTAATCTGTAACAATGACATTCTTCATTCCCTATGTTTGTTTTCTCGTTTTCGCTTATGCAATAAATCATCGTGTTGACATTTGAGGGGAAATCTCGGCAAGCCTCGATTGATCCCCTCAAATGGCAATCAAATACCATTATTTTATGCGGATGTGCAGACGGACAACAACGTATCCTGACTAGATTGAGACCGTAAAATAAAATTTGGGTAGAGAGATACCTTATATATCTATCAATTTTTCTCGACCGTTGGATCACAATAGTTATTTGGCTGAAGTAGCCATTTTTCTTGATTATAGCGGTCTAGTCATAGTAACAGAATGAAGAATTTTTGAGTTAATGAGATTACTTTTAATTTGAGACCGTAAAATAAAATCACATGAAAATATTATGTCTGTTTGATGAGATGGTTTTTCGGTTTTCTCGCATGTAACACTTCGTTCGGTCTACATCATGCAAAAAAAAGCCACCTAACCAAACAAGACACGTAACTATTCAATACTTTCCAGTTGTTGTGACTCCAAAGCGGAAAAAAAACATTATACCGGCTACAAAATGAAATGAAAACTTCGTCAGGGTGCCTAAGTAACGCTAATTACGTTATGCATCATAATGTTATGACAACCCGTAACAGCAAGAGAATCGTAAGATTTTGCATCGTTTCGTTCTAACTCTTTCCGCCGAAAACCGGTTTTGCATGAGAAAAATACAAGCGAATATGTGAAAATAGCGATAAAAGAGCTCCTCAGCTTATGATTCCCTTCCTGTAAATAACGTTACAATTACATAACGTCTGATAACGTTCAAAAAACGTTTTAACGTTATTTATGTAACTTTATTTTTCGTTATACCGCGTAATGTTATTTTTTTACAATTTTCTCGGTATATGGTATTTTCTTGGTCATTCCCGGAACGACCAACACTAAGCTTCAAATATGTAAAATGTAACGAAAAAATGATTAATACAAGCGTTGTAACGTAAAAAAGTTACGTAAAACAACGTTACACAGTGTAACTTTCGAGGGAGATACGACTCTCGGAAACAGTGACCTTGATTTTTAAGATTTTGCATGGAGACGAGGTCAATGATTTTGATTTTTCGTGATTTTACATGGTGATTTTTGTTTGCCCTGAATCATGATTTTTGGGAGTCGTTTCCCCCTCGGTAACTTTCAACATAATAAAGTTATAACGTCATGGAATCCGCCCACGTGGTTTCCTTAAGTTCAGATACCATTTCTATTGATATGAAATTGTATGTATTTTTATTTTAATACTCACAGAAGGCTTTACAACTTTGATGAACGAAAAACATTTATGAAAATAAATTATTCTAAGTGATTTGATTTCATAATAAACTGAACCGTTAACCTATACAATATAACACAGCTACCTTAGCACATAATCAACAGAGAACTCTCATCTGTGTAAACGAAGGTTATGACCCATTCCTTTCAGTTGTTAAGGGGAACGAATTCCAAATCACTAACATAGCTTTAACGTCGACGGGAGCTATCAGACACGGAAATTTAATACAAATTCAGTAATTGAATAACCCGAAAGCGGGGATTTTTCCAAAAAAAATTCTGTTTTTCGTGGAACCCGTGCAAAAAAAGCCCGAAAACCACCTAACCAAACAGACACGTAAACATCTGTTTTAAACGCCGACAAAAACGGTTTTAAACAAAGAAGATGAACAATAAAACAAAAATGTTCAGTGTTTTGTTCGGAATCTGACTTGTCTGTCTGCGCCTAAAATAGTATATAGTTTCAACACCTCGCCCGAAATTCAAAACTTTTACTCCTAGTGATGTAATATATTTTTTAATAGCCTTTGTTATCGTTCCCGTGTGGAACACGAATACAAAGTTACAAAATGAAATGAAAAATTAGCGAATAAATAGCCGTATCAATTAATCAAATAGCAATATCTCAGGTCAAGGAAAGTAGAACAAACAAATTAATTGATGCAATAACAATATCATAGGTCAGAGATTGTAGAATATAGTAGATTATGCACCTGTGTGGGAAATTTTTTTTTTTATTCGAGGCGAAGGTTTCCATCCCGAGGGATGTAATCCTCCGACACAGGCGTCTAACTCAGTACGAAGAAAGATGATGATTATATGGTCTATTCCATTGAAAAGTTGAAAATAAAAAAGTAGATGACCTGGGAACCACGTTTTCCGGTTAAACCGTTCGTCTGACAGTGTTTTCTTGTATGAGAGACTTATAGATATGGTTTTTCCTGAAAAATGTTTCATACATCACAACTCTCGCACCTTTGTACGCTTCAGGAGATTGACACGGTTCCCAGGTCATATACAAAATTCATTGCATGGAATTGCCCATATATTCGATCTACTCTATTTGTTGTGTTTGTCTCTATTATCTAGATTTTACGTTTAATAGAACAAATTGGCATTTGTAGTGAGGCGCCCCTAAAAAGAACTCTAAAAATTTCATATCTTTAAGCTTTTTATTTTATAAGTAAATAAAAAGTTCCACAATTTTATGATTCCGTCTGTGTATTTTCAAAACATAAATTGTGAAACATTTTTTTCTCTGATCCTGACGGATTGTAACGGCGGATTATTTATTTATTTCGCCAAGATACTAGGCCCCCTCACTACATTTAAAAAATTAAAAAAAAAATTATTTCCCGTTGTCTTTCAGCCACACAACACGTATAAGTCATTTTGATGCGTAATAGTAGATTACAGTGGGGGATGCGGAAATAAGTCATTACATGAGGGAATAATGCTGTGAAATGAGCCAAACTCAAGAGAATGTTTTTAAGCAAAAAGCGAGAATGTTTTTAAGCAAAAAGCTTTGAAAACTGTTTTTTGACGAGTGTAGAGTTTGTATCCCGAGCCGAAGGCGAGGTACACAACTACAAGAGTCAAAAAACCGTTTTTAAAGAGAATTGCTTAAAAATACACGAACGAGTTTGCGAGTGTCACGAAATTATCCAGAATGTATGACTTATTAAGCATCCCCCACTGTATGCTGTTTTAATCGGTGTCCCAACCGAAAACGCGTCATTACACGCACATATACATGTAATGAGAAGTTTCCGGTAGGGGCTACATGTAATGAATAGCATGTAATGAATGACATGTGTTGAATAATATCCGTGGGGTGCACATATATGTATATATGCATGTAATGACAAGTTTTCGGTGGGTCAACGCGTAAAATTTAATTTCTATAAATGTTAGGAAATGCACGTTTTCCGACGACCACATTGTACGATAAATCTAGAGTTTCAATATGTTAGCTAGAATTTTTGACATCTAAGAAATGCGAGGACCGCTCATCACACCAAATCATTGTGGCTATGCAAAAATACCACTACTTTGTTTCACTAGTTGTTGCTAAAGCGTATTCCATGCTTGGGTTCTTGAATACCCTCTTCTTGCGACTTAAATAATAAAATAAAAAAAATAATTTTTGTGGCCAAATTCTGTCTTTCTACATAAGGCTTATTTTAAAATTGTTAGGCCTCTTAGACTCGGATGTCTGAAAGCCTGAGATGACACATGAATTTCCTTCGTTTTGGAAGGAAGCAACCATCGACTCTACGCAAATAGTACGTAGACAAAAGCCTCATTTCAATGCGTAATGTAAACAAGATTTTACGTCTTCGAATATCAAAATACAAATTTAAAAATAAGATGTAATACACACACCCGCAAAAATGATTGAAAGTGGACTCATGAAAATGCTTGCGAAATTTGCGATCTTGCATTAATTTTTTCGGTCTCAAATGCTCAATGTTGGACAAAATTCTCATTGATACACATAAAGTGAAGTGCGTTGACCTCGGATTGTTAGAGCTAAGTTTTGACGTTGTTCTTAATCACCTGCAAAATGTTTACACCTCCAAGGGAGCAGGACCTGACAGTGTTTCCCCTCTGTTCTTGAAAGCATGTTCCCAAAGCTTAGCGACTCCGCTTCAGAAAATTTTCAATCTATCACTTTCCTACGAAAAATTTCCTACAAGGTGGAAAACTTCATATCTGACGCCTATTTTCAAGAGTGGTGCTAGAGGTAACATCGAGAACTATCATCAGCGACATTTTGATGGAAGAATTTAGGAGCATTATCTCTAAAGCTCAGCACGGGTTCGTCAAAGGAAGGTCTACGTCGACCAATCTTGTTGAATTTGTAAGTCACGCCCTCAACGTCATGGAGTCAAGAGCACAACTAGATGTAATTTACACTGACTTTAGCAAAGCCTTTGACAGGGTTAAACATTCGTTGCTCATTCATAAATTATCCCTGATGGGTGTTCACTCAAGCCTCCTCAAATGGCTGAATTCATACTTGACCGGTCGCTCTCAGTATATTAAAATGTCGGGTCGGACTTCGCGCACGTTCCATGTGACATTTGGAGTTCTACAAGGTGGTCATCTCGCCCCATTGTTATTCGTATTATTTATGGATGATATCACAACGGTGTTTTCATCGACATCCACTTATTTGTTGTACGTAGATGATTTGAAAATTTTTCGGGTTGTTCGCTCCCTTCGAGACGCTATAGCGCTCCAGCGTGATCTCATCAGCCTTGATCTTTGGAGTCACACCAATGAGCTATATCTCAATGTCTCAAATGTCGTGTAATATCGTTCACTCGTAAAAGGTCAACGATCAAATTCGGATACAAGATTGGT
This sequence comes from Pseudolycoriella hygida, assembly GCA_029228625.1. Lineage (NCBI taxonomy): Eukaryota > Metazoa > Arthropoda > Insecta > Diptera > Sciaridae > Pseudolycoriella > Pseudolycoriella hygida. The sequence continues at coordinate 33,978 of WJQU01001816.1, read as the reverse complement.
ACAGTTCCGTTAGAACGTGTGGCAGTAATTCGAGATTTGGGTGTGTTGATGGATGAGGGTCTGACTTTCTGAAAGCATGTCCAAAATATGATTGCAAAAGCATATTCTATGTTAGGATTTATGATGAGGATCTGCAAGGATTTTCAAAGCGTACGAGCTCTTAAGAGTGTGTATTTTGCCCTTGTTCGTTCCTACCTCGAATATGCTTCTGTTGTATGACATCCATATCACGATACGTATATCGATAAGATTGAGTCAATTCAGAAAAAATTCTTAATTTATGCCTTGAGGAGATCTGTGCAACGGGATGAAGACTACAGGTTTCCTGCTTATGCTGACAGGTGTAAATCAATTGGACTAGAGGTTTTAGCAAGACGTCGTGTTAACGCGTGTGCCTTTTTCGCGTTTGACTTGTTGACGACGCGACTAGATGCTCCCGCACTGCTGTCTAAGTTGATGATTCACCAGCCAGTGAGGTTATTGCGTGGGATTGTTAATCGTCAATCTCACTATCTTACTGTTCGTGCCCACAGAACAGATTACGGCAATTTTGAACCTGTTAACAACATCTGTATGATCTTCAACACATTTTCGCACTTTTATGATATAGTGATCTCTCGTGACTTATTTCGTACAAAGGTGAAGGCTATGGAGCTCGAAATAAAATTGAATATAAAAGTGAAACAAACTTAACGGCCAATGCAAATTGGTTTATGTGGATCAATGAAATTTGATTCTGAATTGGCTAATTTAAATTGGTTTAACTCTAATCAAGGCCTGATTAGTCTCAGCTCACGATGTCCCTGCTAGCGCAGTTCATGTGACCGTAACACGTCACTACAAACTAACTCTGCTTTATTATTTTTCAGACAAAGTTGTAGCAGCAGGTAAACCAAAACCAAAACCAAAATGTGAAACGTGCAATTGTGAAATTATTATGCCAGAATTTACATGCATTCCATGTTAAATGTATTTAATCGACCAGAATTTCATGTCTTTCGACTCGACTTTACAATGAAACTACAAGTCATGTCGACTTGTTCAAAAACAGCTAGTCCAATCCGACTTGTTCCCCCAAACCTTTTTATTTCAGGTGGACCACTGGCAACACGAGACTTTTGTGCTTGATCGGACGGCATGACGTGCTAATGCGAATTTTGTTAAATTAAGTTCACTTCACTTCAATTATTTTTTATTATGTTTTCTAAATATTTTTGTAAATTTTTTTTTTGTAAATATTAATAGTCAGGGGGCTTCGGTCGTTGATGAATAAATAAATTAAAAATAAAAAAATAAATAAAAATAACATTGCGAAAATTTGTCAAAGCAGAAAATTCTAGTGTGGTAATAGGTTATGGATTTCGTACAACGTTTAAATTTTCATGCTTCATATGCGGTGTGATAGTAAAAATTTCATCCCATGGGACTTTCGCATATGAAGCATGAAAAATATAATACACCACTCGGAGATACTTTCGTACCTCTCCCTTGTAGTGTGAATAACTATTGTCCCTATGTGTTTTCGTAGACATTTTCATATGCATGACGTAGCGACACCTGCACGTTCGCTATGAAAACGACATTTAATTGCGCCTAAGACAAATAAATTTAATAGAATAACGATGATATCTCTGTTCGTTTGACTTTGAACAAAAGAGCAAACTTGATGCGACACCTTCCTATTGAATAATGACTATGACGACTGGGTTGACTGTTTAATCCGACAAGTTTACGAGCAAAAAACCAGCTAAATTAACTGCTACTTTGAAGGCAACGTCAAAGTTTCGATGCAAAAGTTTGACAGCGCCTACAGCAAAATCAGTTTTATTTGCTGGGGCTCGCGCTCATAGCGGATCAGTCGATAGTCCTAATCCAACAAAAAGCATTTTTGCTCACATTTTTAGTTTATCTGTAGAACCCAGCCACCACATCACAACTCTATGGAAGAAATAAATAATATTTCTTATAATTCGCACAAGTAAAACCCGTTATTTCCATGGGCACCAAACAGTGCGGTTCTATTTGCTGTGAGGAAACAAGTTTTTTCAACTCATCACAAATTGTGGGACCTACACCATTTGATAGCACAAATTCAGTCACAAAATATACGTTACGACTAGCATCCCAGAAATCTATTCAAAGTATTATTCACACCTCATTACTAAGAGCATCAAAACTTATTAAGAACTGATTAAAGTAAACAGAAACTGAAGACTGAATGAAAGGAAATTTTGAGTTCAAGAAAGTGATGCTGACTTCATACGGAAGACGGGACCATGCAAGGTCTCAACGCCTATGGTTCAAAGGGTATATCAATATTTTACAAACGGGAAAAGTTTCTACACAAACTGAAGATCAAGAAACTTTGCAAAAAAATAGTTTAAGTTGTTATTACATTGGACCAGACTGGAGAGCCGCCGATTTTCGGCGGCAATTATTTTTTTTAAATTTTACGAAATATGTAAATAATGAGGCTCATGAAAATTCATCATTCATTGATGATTTCGGTGCTCTTTTTTTGCTTCAAACACCAAAAATTTAATTCCTTAAAATGTTTTCCTAATTTTTCCACAAAAAATTGTTATTTTATTTAATTTCTTTTGATGCTTAAAAAAATTGTTTATACAATCAGCAAAATTTAATTTTCGTAGCTGACAAATTTCAGCTGTTTTGCCGATATGAAATACATTGGAATAACAGCTGATATTTGACACCAAGTAAAATTAAATTTGCTCATTGTACATGAGACTTACAAAGACTTCCGAGGTTTTTAGAATCAATGCTCAATGCTGAAATCGGCTTGCGTCAAAATTTGAGTTTTATGGTTCTTTGGTGAACTGTCAGGCAGTGAATTCGTCAATTTTATGTCAAGAAAATTTATGAAGTGGGATATGTGATATGTGAACATCTCTGTCATTTTTATCGCTTTAACTCGCTGTAGATACGTTTATCTCACAGCACGACATAATGACCTGTTTAATAAGCATACTTTCAGTAAATTGGAATTAAAGTGATTTAGATGACAGGGATAATAACATTTTTAATTTTTCTCCACATAAAATGCTTTGATTTTCCTTTTTATTCGACTTCTTAGACCCAGATTTTTTTTTGCTAGCGTTCTGAAAAGTGTTTAAGATGATAACTGAGTCTGAAGGAGCCAATAAGTCAAGCGCCGCAGGCAAAAACTTTGGACTGCTTTTCCTCGTTTTTTAGGTAATTCGAAAAAATTGCTCAATAGCCTACTATGCTACTATGAAATCCCAACAAAAACCTCTTAAAAGTTGAAGTGTGACGCAGTCCCTAATGTCCACTTCCAAAATTAATGATATCAGTGGAGTTGACGCTTACGCAGAAAATACGCAAGAAATGACGATGCAAAAAAAAACTTTTTAAAAAATTCAAATGTTTGAAATTGCGTCACAAAAATTTGACCTTATTGACGCCTGACTTTTGAGGATAAGTTTTTTACTGAGTTCAAAATTAATTTTTCAAACTCTTCTAAAATGTACCCAACTAACTTTATTAACTTAGTTTTTGAGAAAATTTTGCATGTGAAAACTGAAAGTGTGGAAAAATTATTACGTTGATGGCTGACGCAATTTCAAACATTTGAATTTTTTAAAAAGTTTTTTTTTGCATCGTCATTTCTTGCGTATTTTCTACGTAAGCGTCACCTCCACTGATACCATTAATTTTGGAAGTGGACATTAGGGACTGCGTAACACTTCACCTTTTAAGAGGTTTTTGTTGGGATATCAGTAGTTTTAGAAGTTTTTTGTTTTGTTTTGGTTTCTTGACCATTTCATTTGAACACCTCCTATTTTGACCAACTTTCGCGCCTCGGCGACCCCACTTTCTATTCATCAAAATGATGCCCAAGTCAATATCTATCGATTCCGACGAAAAACATTTTTTGGCGAAAACTTTCGTCTCGATTTTGGAAAAAACTCAAAAGTTCGCCTATATATGGTTCCTTGTCCCAAAGGTTTTTGTATGGAGTTTTTTGGGTTTGTGGACGTTTTTTTGGGGTGTGGGGACTGCGTCACGCCCTCCGCTACCGCTGCGGGCATGATTGAATTGCCTGTGCGTTGGTTCAAAACTCAACCGCGGACAGATTTGTTCCGATTGTTAGATTTGTAAACAAAACAAAGTTGACTTAATCGGTGCAAGACAAGTGAATGTAGCGCCATCGTATGGCTTACCGGTGGAAGGCATTGTTGCGAGGTGCCGATATTCCACTTCTACTAGTTTTCGCTCCTAGCACATCTCTTAGATGGCACTGGGTTCGTCGCACAGCTTACCACTGGCACACTAAAAAAATTTCTGGTATTAAAAGATCTCACCGAAACTAGTAAATAATGATCTTGCCCCTAGCCCTTCATGGGTTGTAGAGACAGATTATTATTATTATTATTCTAATGTTCTTTAGTTAAATCGAAGAACGACTTAATTGTCGCAGGCGAAAGTTTTTGGTTGAAGGACTTCTTATAAGTAAGAATTTCAATAATTGATAGATTTGGTATATGTTTAACGCCGTAGGCGAAAATATTTAGGTTCTTAACTACTTTTGCTTACTAAATCAAGGTGTTTGAAATTTTGAAAATTTGGATCCGTTTTTCTTTTTTTCAGCCAAATGATGGGCCCCTAAATTGGCCGCTCGGGCCACCTTTTCTGGCACGGGTCCAAAGGATTTACTTCCGTTCCTCTACATTAATCAGGTCTGCCTAAAAGGTAGTTTCAAAAGGAATGTTGAGATTGAAGATGGGCAAAATCGGTCAAGAACTTTCGAAGTTACGATCGAACAAGTTGCCAAAACCTTGTTTTTTGAAGGTCGTAGAAACGTTTTTGCTTATATCTCCGACGAACGAACGGGAATTGCTTTTCAAGGTTTGGAATGAAAGAAAAAACTAACTAAAAAAAGTTGATGAAAATTGATTCACTGCTTCAGATAGTCGGGTCCATAGAGCGCGCCAAAATCTTTCTCATGAATTTCATTAAATATAAAGAAATTCTGCTGTGATTCAGAGGTAGTCGAAGGCTTAACAGTACTCAAGAAAAAAGTAAAAAAGCGTCCTCTCATTACGGGCAGATTTTCTTCCGAACATTAGTATATTAGGCAAGGAACAAACCTCAGGGGGGGGCGAAGAAAATCTCAGGGGGACTCAGCCCCCCCCCCTAGATACGGCGCTGGTTCAACGCCACTTCAGGAAGATTCATTAAACTACCTCGTCAATATTGACAGAACATTAGCGCAACAATAAAAAGGGCTCATTATATTGGAGGCGATGCGATTCGTATCTCGCAAGGTTTGTGTGAAAGTTCAACTTGTAAAAAAAATATTTTTATCAAGTTGAGCTTTCACACAAACCTTACGTGTGAAAAAGTTAACAGTTTATTTTTTGTTCGTTCGACTTGGCCCTCCCCTCCCCCCCCCCAAACCTTTACGTCATTTGTGAACAGCTTCCTTGTTATATACGGTCTCTGCAAAACAGATGCACAAATATTTACATTGAAGCACAATAAAGTATCGTGTATAACGAATGAACATTGAGACATGACTTTTTCCGAACAAAAAGTTTTCACTAACATGCTATGCTCGCGCTTTTATTATCATTTCGTTCAAAAACAACTGCATTCGTTAATGTAACATTTTCTCAATACACGATTTATACTTACGTTGCGAAACCGTTACAACAATTTTTTATTACATCAAGTTCAAGAAAGCTTGCAAATTAACAGGAAGTATAATTGGCAATTTTCCGCAAAATGTAACAATGTCAATAACTAAAACAATTTTTTCAGAAAAGTAAGTAGGTTTCCACAAACGATAATGACATCTGGTGCGTTACACTTAGAGTTTGTTCATATAACGATAATCTGTAGTTCTTTTGGTGACAGGCAACCAATTCGAAGCAACAAAAAAAATGTCGCCGATCGGGTTTGAACCGGTGACGCTAGGCAGCCCAAGCGAACTCACTCATAAGTATATCTCGTTGAAGGAGATTTTTAGTCCATCTCTCCTCTGAATATTTTGTCCTTTCTTGACCATCGACAAAAACAATTAAAACATATGAAGGGACCCGTACGTATCAGAATAGATGTGGAAAACAGAGTTGATGTTACGAAAAGACTCGAACGTATTTAAGTAAATATTGCCTTAGCTCTTAAGTGTATGAAATTACGTCAACATTAAATTGCAATTTCCAATGCCGAGAGGGCAATATTGAAAAACCCGTCCGATGAAACGGTGTAAAAAAGCCTTCCGAAATTACAAAATAGACCTCCAAATAGACAAAAATGTTCATGTCAATTTTTTCTACAACATAGGAAAAATCATTTTTATGTGTAAGGCCGACCTTAGGACCAACGTAGGGTGTTCAGAAGAGGCCTCGGACAAATACTTATAGACAAAAATGACTCCCTCCATTTTCTCTCGATTACCTCACAAATAGAAAAAGAATCAACAGAATCATTTTGTATTTATCCAACTTATGTAAGCGAACACGTTGGACGCTAGTAGAAACTCAGTTTTAGGGTCCTGACTGAGTCCAAAGGTTTCTAATCAAAAAATTTTCTTCCATAAAACGGGAGACAGTCCTAGACCTTTCGATCAAAATCGGAAGAAATTTACTCGAGTTATGTACAAAAAACACGTATGGCCCGAGCATAGACTCGGTTTGAAGGCCCTAGCTGAGTCCTGGGACTCAAGTTCGAAAAAGTTTCTTCCGTTATCGCGGTGAGTAAAGAGTAAAACTCAACCGATTTTCCAAAACTTTTTTTCCCTGAAAAGTAATCGAAAAATCTTTTATGGGATTGAATCTGGGCATCTTGAGCCTTGGTACTCTGTTGACATAGATAAAGAACACAGACGGACAAAATTTTTCTCTAACCCCAAAACGAAAAATTAACCAACTCCCGGGTTAAAGTAAACTTTATTTATCTAGGTGCTCAATCCATAATTTGCAAGTTGCTTTTCGAAGAAAGCAGCAGAAAGTGAATTCTTTTTGAATGCCTAAAGGGCATATTTTCTTTTTAACTAGCCGTGTCCAGTGCTTATGACAACACATTGGTATATCTTCCACGAATCTCTCGGCGGCACGCCACCACACGCAACAAGTAGCTCCTTCCCTCGATGGTGGCCAAAAACAGGATATCGATTCTCATCAACGAACCATTTCCGTTGTCAATGAATCACACAACTGAGTAATCAGCAGCACTACTTTTGGAATTACTTTCGTTTCTGTTCATAATGCCATCAAAAGAACAGAGTTAAAATGAATTATTTTGTCAACGAAGGACATTTTCCACCTTTCGAAAAAATTGACTGTGACTCGTGAATTTTTCTTGTATCTAATGCTTTTATTTCCGAAATATTTAAATACAATCTTGAAATTACTGTTTATCTCGGACATACCAATATAATTTTGCGAATATTTCTTCTTCGTTCGAATGTGTTTGTTCAATTGTGTCGATTTGGCTTCATACGATCTGTAAAACCGATTTCTAAAATTCTTAAGTATTCTGATGATGTGAACATTTCGTGGGCCTGATCAACTAGCTGTTGCTAAACGTGAACAAATGATCGTCAAGTTGATACACGGAAGTCTCAGAGCTAATTATCGAAGGGGTCAATTTTCTTAACTCTCTTCTCTCATGATTTGAAACGACTTTTCTGCCGTAATTTGCATTAGAACCTTAACTTTAAGAAAAAATTTAAATTGCGCCAAAAAATATTGCATAACAAACTTAACTCAAAAAAGAACAACACAAATAATTTGAAAAAAAACTTAACTAAAAATTCGTGGCGGAAGTTACAGTTACGGAAATATATTTTTGCATCAAATAGAATTTTGTACTTCTACGCAAGTTTTTGCAGTGTTAAAAAGATGCAGAAGTACAAAATTCTATTTGATGAAAAAATATATTTCCGTAAGTGTAGCACAGAGAAAATTAAAATTAATGGCGTCGAAACGCATTATGGTACCAGCATATTTTGTGCTCTGTGGTAACTTTTTCAAGGTCTGCAAATACTAAACAAATTATTTGCATAAGAAGCTTAAGGTTTTTCGAAAATATTTTAGGAAATTTCGTGAGAGACTTAACTCGGAAAAAATGTCAACAAATAATTTTCAAAAGAAACTAGAAACTAAGTTTCTTATGGAAATTACGGCAGTTTTGGTAACTTGTTTTCGAAGTGCAGTGTCTAAAAACTGTGTTTTGGAGTAACAATAAGTCTTTATTTTCAAAAAAAGCGACAGGCATTTGTAGAACTGACTTACAACGTGAAGCTGATGAAACATCAAACCTTAATCAATCAATTTCCATACTCACCAAGTGAGCAATTCAGGACAATCTCACCCGAAAGTTCCATCAAAGCTTGAGTGTTGTCTTCGCTTTTATCGAATTTCCTGTCAATGCAAACATTTTTGGTCAAATCAATGAGCTTAGCTTTCCTCAAGAAGCGGATAGTTTTCGTCTCGATAAACTCCAATTGATTGTTGTCAACGCAGAACACGTTAATTGCATTCTTTCGCGGAAATACGTCAGCGGAGAATTTGACGATTTGATTGTTGGATAGCCTGAGAGTATGGAGTCGAGTTAATTTGGCGAAGATTTTCGTAGGTAACGAGACGATGTTGTTCGATGACAAATCCAGCAGCTCCAATTGGGGTATCGTGTCGAAACTGCCCTGGATGATCGATGACAAATTATTTTCGTTGATCACGATCTCCGTCAATTTTGAGAATCCTTGGAAGTCCATCGGGTGAAGAGTCGTTAGCTTCGATTTCTTGATTTCAAGCCGCTGGAGATTCGGTAAATGTTGCGATAGTTGGTAGGGGAAGAATTTGATCGACTGGTTGTCACACAATAAAACTGTGATGTAATTGTTAAGAGCTGCGTTCGAATTAGTGACTTTTGTTTTCGGGTACTCGATGACAACACCTTCAACCTGGCAAACATTTTCATCTACGGCGATTTCGCCGTTATCGTTTCGTTTACAATTGAGATCGACCGGTGCAATGCAGTTATCGATGATTTTTTCTTCTACCTCCATTAAGGTGGATGTTGGATGCTGCATGTTGATGCAGACATTGCTTGAGAGATCCACTAGTTCCAAACCGGTCAATGGCGACAGCAAAGTTGCACCGATGAATTTCAATCGATTGTTGCTTAGTTTCAACTCTTTTAGACTTTCTAAGTTTTTGAGCAGCTCAACTTAGATGGAAATTAGGTAATTGTGATTCAGATAAAGTTTCTGCAGAGCTTTAAGGTTCGCAAAAACGTCATCGGGTAGTGTGTGGATCTTGTTGTACGATAAGTCAAGTGCTCTAAGATTTGCCATGTCCGTAAATGTGTCCGCTGGAACTTCTACAATTTTATTTTTGCTTAAGTTCAAATCGTTAAGATCAAACCCTTTGAAGATGCTGTGGTCTATTTCGAACAAGCCACTTTCGGTTACCGACAAATGAGACAACCGTGGGAACAGATCGGCTAGATTTTGTGGCATAAAAAGCGTCTGCTGCAGATGAATCTGAAGGGATGTTACACGTGGGTCACTGTAATTATTCAAATTTATTGACAAATTTGAAAAGGTGAATTTAAAGTCTGAAACAACACAAATCTCTGCTGCACAACTCAGGCGCATTGATGCTGGATCTTCTGAACTTTGGTTGGCTTCCACTGTTTTCGAGTTCATGAACTTGTGCCGGTGCAAATTTTCTAGCGCCGCATCGAAATTTCTGTCGCATGCACTCAATCGATGAGTTAACTCGGCTAAATCTGAGTTTCGCAGCGTTGCTAAGTCGGTTAAATCTGACTTCAATGCTCTGATTTCCGATTGCAGACTGATGACTTTTTCGTTAAAGCGTCTCTTGTAGACTTCATGTACGGTTTCCCATTTCTGGCAGAAACTTTTCAGATATTGTGGTATGGTAGCCATGTTATTGTTGGCGTCTTTGAAAATGTACAAATGGCGCTGGTATTCGCTGTACATAGCCTTCCAGCACGTGTTGTTGTGTAGATCGATGATTTTTAAATTTTCAAGTTTGTAGAAAATTTTTTCTTGCAAAAATTCCAATTGATTTCCTCGGAGTTTTATTTCCCTTAATTCGGTGTTGAAGTCAAATAAACGTCCTTCTAGTATTTGCAGGTTGTTTCCGTTTAAATCCAGCGTCTTCAAATGGACGAGTCCTTTGATGTCATCCTGTTCAATCCATTGCAACTTTGAGTTGGAAATTTCCAGATGCTCGAGCTTCGGAAAGAAAGTTGCAATTCCTTTTGGCACGTATTTCACGTCTTGATTTTGAATTTTCAAACTTGTGTAAAATTCTGATGGATCGGCAATTTCATTGACTGAAGTAATTGCGTCATCCGGACTGGTTATAACTAAATCAACAACGACACAAGTTCCTCGGTTGGGTTCGCCATCATCTGGATGAGGTTCGTAATCATCTGGATGAGGTTCGTAATCATCTGGATAAAGTTCGTTATCATCTGGATGAAGTTCGTCATCACCTGGATGAAGTTCGTCATCATCTGGACGAAGTTTGCCATCATCAACACATTTCAAATTAAAACCAAGTGTCGCTGACAGGAGCGATAATATGAAAACCAACAATTTCAAGTCGAAAGTCCTGTAATTTAATAAAAAATATTATCAAAATCCATCAACAATAAGTTGCATGTCGTCAGCGTCTTTTCGACTAAAAGAGATAGACGTGCAAGTCGGGACTGAATTAGAGATGAGCGGAACTTCGAAAAACCCGACCCGAACCCGAACCCGAATTGTTTTTTGCGGGTTCATGGGTTTCGAGTTTCAAAAATTTTAATCGGATCGGGATCGGTACGGGCCGGATTTGGAAACAGTTGGGGTTTCGGGTTTCGAAAAATCCTATCGGGTTGGGTTCGGTCCGGGTCGGGTTGTTGTATCATTTTATTCGGGTCCCGATCCTTTATTGACTTTTTATATTTTACAAAACTCGTCTAGATTTTACCATCTTGCATTACACGAATTTTGTTTTAGTCTAAGGTCTGTGAAGAATGCAGACGTTGGGCGTTGAAATAATTTTTGTTTCGAAGTAATTTGGGTTGTGAGTTGCGAAAAACTTGAGTGTCTGGTTCGGTCCGGGTGGGGTTTTGAAACAGTTCGGGTTTCGGGTTTCGAAAAATTTTATCGGGTCGGGTTTCGAAACAGTTCGGGGTTTGGGTTTCGGGTTTCGAAAGTTTTAATCGGGTCGGGTTCGGTCCGGGTCGAGTTTTGAAACAATTCGGTTTCCGGGTTTCGAAAAATTTTATTGGGTCGGGTTCGGTTCGGGTCGGGTTTCGAAAAATGGTCGACCCGCTCATCTCTAGACTGAATGCGTGCAGGTCCGAAGGATTTGAGTTGATCGGAGAACCGTAAAAACTTGATTTGGCGAAAAGGCGACAAAAAATTCAGCTACGCAATATGAAAGTTGCGACATAGAGTCTTCGTAACTTGTGTGAGACATCAGCGCCAGGTAATTCTTCAATCCAATGTACTGAAACATCTTTTGAGGGAAACAATATGATAGACAATTGCATAAGCGAAAAATAGAAAACGAATATAGGAGAATGACAAATGTCATTGATAGCGATTAATAAATTTTAGCTTATAGTGTTGGAACTCGAATGAGTGTTTTCACTTAGAACTTCTAATATTAAGAAAAGAAAAGTAGTCCTTTGAAAAAGTACAACTCTAGTGATCTTCGTATGATGTTACGAGTATAAATTCGGGAACATTGTATGAAAAGAATCAGAATAAATTCGTCTCTTTACCAGACAACTAGTCTAAAGGGCGCGTTTATTTCTCAAACGACTAACTAGGTCATGCAACGGCTAACAAAGCCATCACAAACAAAGTCCACACATCTGGAATCTTTCTATTTAAGCTGGTAGCTTTAGATCCAGTTTCAACATATAGACTAATAATTTTTTGGGGAAACACTTCGCGTATGCAACAATAAATGATACACACTTGTCACGAAGCAGTCGAGGCTTACCGAGACTCTTCGTGGCGCATGTGGATTCTTTTTTATCACATAAGCGAAATTGAACGGCAACAGAAGAGAAATCTCGTATTACACTCCCTAGTCGATGTAATTTGATGTCCGAACGACGCGCTTATGTGATAAAATAATAAATAATAATTATTTGTTTCCTCTTTTTCGCTTATGCAATAATAGTACATTATGATACCGTTGCTTATGGCTAGCATTAATAACTCGCGTGTATATTACACAATACGAGTGAAACGAGTATGTGTAATATACACAAGAGTATTAGTGCGTGCCATAAGCAGTGGTATCATATATTGTTTTATATCATTGGTGAAACGTGCACATATTTTGTTTTATCATATTAGTTAACATGCAAAAAAACTAAACGAACTTTACAGAAAACTTCAGAGCCTCTTTCGCTTTTCTCACACGACTAGCGCGTCTCATATGACGATAACAATTGAATTAATACATTCGCACACACGGCATGATACAATGAATTCTTTATAATGATAAAGCAGTTTCTTCATGATTTCCTTCGAACAGGTAAACTTCAGACCGCTTCATCATCACTCAATGCAGAAACATCACGCGCAGCCGTAGCAAAGGAATCAGCAACTGAATCTGACGATCTTTTTTACTTGGATATCGATGAGGCCTCTCTGGTTCGAGTTGTTGATATAGCCAAACAATTGGCAGTCCAAGTGCCAGATATGAATTCTTCATCGACTATGGACTACGACATAGGACTACGACATAGGACTACGATCAAAATCAAACTTGCAAAAGCCAAGTGATGATTTTTGGGAAATTAATGAAGTTGAACTGAGCCACGAATACATAAAACAAAATCAATCGAGTACAGGTTCAAATGGCAATACCGAGATAACTCAATGCATAAACAACAATTCATTGTTGAACACACTTATGCCGGGGTCATTCAAATCGATCACTTTCGGAACATTGGAGAACTGTACCTTCAATTTTTATATGAAAAACTAATTCGTTTTCTTAAAAATTAAATTTCTTCATTTGGAACCTTATATTTGTGTTAAATTTGTTAATGATTGATGGTAATCTCCACTAAGATTGAAGCGAATAAATGATTTGTTAATTATTTGTATTTCTACTCTTTCTGTATGAAAATTGTTCGTATCGAGAAGCCCAGCAAACAAAATTCACAGTTTGAATGGAGTCGCTAGCAGTAATAATGTGATAAAAAGTAAACAAATATGGCTGACATCGCGACCTATTCAGACAAAGAACGATGGTAACGCAGTTCATTATTGCCCTAGGGAGCTTAAAAAAATTATTACCTAGTGTTTTAACTACTTTGAATCATTTTTCAGTTATCAGTGACTGAAGTGAACGAAATTCGAGCATTTAATTTTGAAAGCGAAATTATGAGAGAAATGGTATTTCTGAAACTTAATCTGAAAGAAAATTTTAACTCCACGACTGGGACCCGAACCCAGAATCTTCACACCTTTCCGTTTCTGTTTTAACTACCTAAAATAATAACTGACTTAAACACCTGAAAAACATCATTTAATATTGGAAATAAGCACGCCAATGATATAATAGTATTTTATTGACATTTGAGGGGAACATCGAGGCTTGCCGAGATTTCTTCTCAAATGTCAATACGATGCTTTATTGCAAAAGCGAAAATGAGAAAACAAAAATAGGGGAATGAAGAATGTCATTGTCACCGATTGATAATTTCTATTTATAATCACTAGAGTAATAATTTTTAAGGGGAAACAGTGCGTGTATGCAATAAAGCATCAGGGGAAATCTCGGTAAGTCTCGATTGTTCCTCTCAAATGACAATAAAATGACATTATTTTATGCGCATGCGCAGACGGACAACAACGTCGGATTTCCTGACTGGATTGAGACTGGCTCTGCCTACCTATATCCCTTCTATCAAAGTCCTTTTTCATGTGTCATGTGGCGGAAACGGGGATTTTTCTAAAATTTTCTCGGATTTTCGATGAGTCACATGAAAAATACTGTAAGTGACTGTTTTATGAAGTGATGTTTAAGCCTTCTCGCATGTAACACTCACTTCGTTCGGTCTACATCATGCAAAAAAACCTAAAAAGCACCTTCCCAAACAAGAGACGTAACTATTCAATACATTCCAGTTGTTACGACTCCAAAACGAAAGAAAAACATTATGCCAGCTGTGACTACAAAATGAAATGAAAACTTCGTCAGGGTGCCTACATAACGTTATGTTACGACAACTCGTTACACAGGAAGAGAATCATAAGATTGTGCAACGTTTCGTTTTAATTCTTTCCACAGAAAAACCGGTTTTACGTGAGAAAAATGCAAGTGAATAAGTGAAAAAATCGATTGAAGAGAAATTAAAGCGGTGCACAAGCTTATGATTCCCTTCCTGTAAAAACGTTACAATTACATAACGTCTGATAATGTTACAAAAAACGATGAATTTTTAACGTTATTTGTGTAACTTTTTTTTCGTTATACCGCGTAGCGTTTTTTCTTTAATTTGTGTGTGGTGTGAGGTATTTTCTTTGAATATGTAAAATGTAACGAAAAAATGAGTAAAAGAAGCGTTAAGCGTTGTAACGGAAAAAAAGTTTTGTAAAATAACGTTACACAGTGTAACTTTCGACATAATAAAGTTATAATGTTATGGAACCCGTCCGCGTGGTTTCCCTACGTTCAGATACCATTTCTATTGATATGAAATTGTATGTATTTATTTTAATATTCACAGAAGGCTTTACACCTTATCGTTACCTCGGCTCCTAGACGTGCCACTAGTGTTCTGGCCAGTGATTATGAATCAACAAGGAAAGAGTATACCAAAACAGTAGCCGCTATTCTCCCACACAAACTAAAATAAAACTGTGAAGTAGTTAACTTAAGTTCTGTGCGTTTCATTGAACTTGCGATGTTCGAAAATACTCTAAGACTAGAATCTCTTCGATCGAATTGTGCAGATTCATTCTATCTCCACAGACAAGTCTATTATTCATTCAAATGTAACATATTTGGGAAGGGAATTATGAAGAATTAAGAATTAAGAAGACCCTGGGAACATTTCATTCGGCAATCGGTCAAAATAACGAACGAAAAATAACTAACAAAAACAACTACCTACAAAAATAACTACTTGTAAAAAACAACTAACAGCGGAAATAAATACCTGCTAAAACAGCTGAATCAAATTTAACTACTGACAGTGACGGGAAAAATCGCCCAGTTGAATATCGTCCGGGACGTTATTTCACGGAGAATATTAAACGCGGAGGATAATATCGTCCGCGTCCACGGACGTTATTATTCTCCGCGTTTTCACGGAGGATAATATCGTCCGCGTCCACGGACATTATCGTCCGTGTTTTCACGGAGGATAATAACGTCCGCGTCCACGGACGTTATTATTGTCCGTGTTTTCGCGGAGGATAATATAGTCCACGCCCACGGACCACGGTGCGGTTGAACAAAAGTTATATGAAATGGTCTGGCAAATTGGTTTTCTCTTCTGAATATTCATTTCGGGACCCTAAGGAGCTAAAATCACCAAAAAACAAAAAAATTGAATGGGCGCATTTCAAAAAAAGTCAAAAAACTTCAAAAAAAACTAAAAATAAAACGATTTTTTGAGTGATTTTTCGTCGCCCGGTAACATTTTAACTACCTTATTTGGTTTTCTCTTCTGACAATTCATTAGGAGCTAAAATAACCAAAAAACCAAAAAAATTGAGTGAACGCGTTTCAAAAAACGTCAAAAAACTCAAAAAAATCGATTTTTCAGGGTAAGTCAAAATAAATCAATTTTTTATTGAACTCTCAGTCGTTTTTACAACAATTAAATTTTATTTTAGGAGGAACAATTCAAAATTTAAAGTCCATTAATATTTCTTAAATGTGAAGACCGTTGTAGTCACATATTGAGCGGAGGAGAAGTTCTCCATATATCGGATTTTCCATCGAAACTTCATATTTGCTCCAAATTTTTGCAAAATCAAAATGAACTGATTCCATAGCTTGTTCGCTAAAGTTACCCAAGCCGATTGGATTTATCGAACAAAAGTCATGGACGTGGTGAAACGTCTCCTCCGCTCAATATGTGACTAAAACGGTCTTCACATTTAAGAAATATTAATGGACTTTAAATTTTGAATTGTTCCTCCTAAAATAAAATTTAATTGTTGTAAAAACGACTGAGAGTTCAATAAAAAATTGATTTATTTTGACTTACCCTGAAAAATCGATTTTTTGAGTTTTTTGACGTTTTTTGAAACGCGTTCACTCAATTTTTTTGGTTTTTTGGTTATTTGAGCTCCTAATGAATTGTCAGAAGAGAAAACCAAATAAGGTAGTTAAAATGTTACCGGGCGACGAAAAATCACTCAAAAAATCGTTTTTTTTTTGAGTTTTTTTTGACGTTTTTTGACTTTTTTTGAAATGCGCCAATTCAATTTTTTTGTTTTTTGGTGATTTTAGCTCCTTAGGGTCCCGAAATGAATATTCAGAAGAGAAAACCAATTTGCCAGACCATTTCATATAACTTTTGTTCAACCGCACCGTGCGCATGGATCTAAGCATCGATCATTCTCCCGCCTATAATTTCTTGAACCAGTACGAAGTACGAGCCCTACGCGTTTACCTTTACGTTTGTAAACAGTCGATTTGAGGGAGGAGCATTGGTCATGTATCCTAGATGCCGAATCTGTCCATCCGTCTTAAAAAGGATAACTCGAGTAAGTCATGACCGATTTTCGAAATTATTTCCCCCAGAAAAGTAGCATCAAAAGTGGATTTGGGATTGCCGATGGGCATTTTCGGACGAAAAGCCACCGAGCTGGGTCGCCTAAGTGGTTTTGGGTCTTTTATACATACCTCGAGTACATTTCTTCTGATTTTTAAGAATATTTTTTGATCGAAAGGTCTGCAAATGCCCGAAAATTTATGGAAGAATTTTTTTTTTATTATGAGCCCTCCGACTCAGCCAGGGCCATAAATCTGAGTCTCTTCGAGGGTCCAACGTATTTTTCCTACAAAAATCGGGTAAATCTTTTCCGACTTACAGTCTTTTTCATAAAAATCTAGGTCGGTTCTATGATCGGCCTTGGTACAAGTAAAGCTTTTTCTTAATTTCTTTCAAACTTTTTTTTGAAATTTTATGCTTTTTTTAGGAGAGGGTTTTTGTGCTGTTATTACGGACGGGTTTTTCAACATTGCCCTTTCGGCAATTTCCAGTCCAATTTAATGTGGACGTAATTTCATACACTTAAGAGTTCAGGCAATATTTACTAAGATACTTTCGAGTCTTTTTGCAACATCTATTCAATTTGCCACATACTGTGATGCGTACGGGTTCCTTGCATATGTTTTTACTTCGTTGCGCGCTTTGAATGATGTTTTGTGTGGGCGGAGAGTCGTATGTCAATGTTTTGTTTCTCCGTCTTTGTCATTTACTTTGTCAAGTATTTGAAACGAATTTTCTATTTATTTTAAACGATTCATAGACTTCGAAGGGGCGAACATTTTTAATTTTTAAATTTTTGTTTATTTTTAACCAAATCTTATATTTTACATCGCATTAGACTACAATAAAAATACGCAAATAAACTTCCTATCAAAAAAACAAAACATTTTACGTCCCATGACTTTGCATTTGAGGAAACAATAAAATGGAAATTAATTTGGATTTGTGCATCAAAAAAATTTCTTTCTTTTTACTTAGATGAAAAAAAAGAAATCTTCAGATTGCTAGAAAAACGAAATACTTTCAGCGCTTACTCTTTTTAGTACTATGACTGCCCATTCCCACACTATAGTTCGATGGGGGATCTTTTACAGGACTGAAGCATTCACCCTTGCTTGGTCGCTTGCGCATTGATCCATCCGGTGACCTTTGTTTCAAACATTCGACATCTTCAAAGACAACTTGGGCACCACCACCACATGTTGGTATGACATTTCCTTTGTACAATCTGGTCTCTACTTCGCCATCCGTATCGGCTCCTTGTGATACCAAACAATACTTCGAGGTCTTTGGATCGGTCACGTCTTTGATATCCGTCAATTTGGTGATTGATTTCCGATTCTTGTAAAATGGTTGGAGAATAGTACCTAGAGGTACTGGATTGGCAGCTCGATGCTCCAACCATCGATCACCTGCTGAACGAGATCGTCGATGACGATTATTCGCAGCAGCAATTCCCTGTGCATTCAAAAAAAAATCAAATCAAATTCTGAGAGAATTTACAGAAATAACTAAGATCTTACGCGTGGAGCTCGGGGCGTTTGTGATCGCATAAATGTGGCCGAATGATACTCAGAGGGTATGCTTGTTCCTTCATTGGTTGAGGGGACGGAATTAGTGTTTTGACTAGTTTTGTAACCGCCGAATCGTTCTGGTACATAACCAGTCGACAAGACATCGGCTGCAATTTTCAATCGATTTTCTTTATCACGTAATTCACCCTAAAAACAGGAACCCAATTTTATTTCTCGATTCTCCATAAAATAATTCCATTTTCTGTACTTACAGCTAATTTATCCTGCTGCTCTTTGAGCTTGATTTCCATTTCCATTGTTAATTTGCCGGTTTCAGTGGCAAGTCGATCATCGAATTTGCGTTTCTGCTTCTCCTTCTCTAGCTCCTTCTGGCAAATTACTTGCTGCTTTTGGTTTAACTGACCTTTCATGTCACGAATTAAACTCTCACGACTTTGAACCTGACGAGTAAGTTCACTAACTCTGTCTTCGTATTGTGCCAATTTCTCTTCATAGGCGATCACCCTTTGTCGCTCACTTTGTAACATTGCCACCAACGATGCATTCTCACTTTTTAAATTAAAAGAATTGCGTTCCATTTGCACCAAGGCAGCACGGAAAGCATCATCTAAAATGGAATGAAATGAACGTTTCCTGAATCTTACTCCCCTAATCTTACTCTTAGCATTGTAGTCGTTCAAGAGCACCTGTCGCTTCTGTATGCGCTGTTCTAAATGTTTCATTAGATTCGTGATTGTGTGTTCCGCTTCTGGACTGTCTAAACGATATTCGGGGAATTTCGGTCCGAGGCTATACACCAAACCAATATCGACGTCAAGTTTCTTCGCATCAGATTTACCCATTGCATCCAAATTGTTTACGGCCATCTTGAACATTTGATTGGCCTTACGACGACCTGGAGTGAGACCTACATCCGGTCGTATAGGAGTAGCGCGTTGAACTTGCACTTCCTGGGTCATTTCAGCGAATTTTATGACTTGCTTTGAAGGAAAAATAAGAAAAAAAAAATCTGAAGTAATCGACTTGTAGATGGTCTCTCAGAAATTATTTACCATGAAAAACAGAGGAAGAGTGTTGGGTCGGAGCTAGAGTAACAGATGGAGTTAAAACAAAAATGTATGAATTCGACGTGCTCCCAACGAGTCGAAATAATGAGAAACTCAGACAACACCGTCCACACAGCGAGAGGTGAATCTTGTGAAAAAATAATGTCATCAAGGGAGATTCAAGGAATTGAAAATTACAGAGTCGATATCAACACTCATGTCGATTACGTAGACACCAAGGCGTCAGAAGCAACTGCATGGATTATGCCAAATAATGTTGGATCGAGTAGCAGCGAAAGTCGACAGCTGCCTCCATTCTGAGGTAAAATTCTGCACGGAGACGTACACTTCCACTTGACGCAATTCCAAGCAGGTTATAGCTCAGGAGCAATTTACACAGTCGTTATACCCTCAGTGATAATGAAAGAGACGTAACATGCACGAAATTCTTGAATGTCTTTGACTGGACGAGGCAGAGATGATGACCCAAGTTAGGGAGATTTTGGAAATGTTAGCAATTAAAGAATTTTTCTCAAGAGAGAGACTTACCACCGATTCATCATAATCCTCATTCCTTGGATTGATGCAAACAATCATCTTGACACTGCCTTCACCTTCAAAATAATTCTTGAATAGATGTGACACCTTCGAGTCTCTATACGGAACTTTTTTGTTCATCCCGCTTAGCTGATTTTCTCGTAAAATCTCCAAACATGTCCGTAGAGTCATCAAGGAATTGTTTATGTTACCAGCTTCACGTAGTCGTTGCCCGGTATTGTTTGTACGACTCGTTCGCTCACTGCCAGCCAAATCTACCAGGGACAATTGACTTACAGTTACTGTGCGACGATCTTGCAGAATTTGCTCTCCTTGGCTGTCTGTTGGCGCTTGAACTAATCGAATAGTAAACACGGAATGACTCCGACTTGATTCAGCATTCAAAATTGTGTGACCCATACGCTTGCGTTTCTGTCCCTTCTGGAATGCCTCAATAGCTTCCGGTAAGCTTTTAACTTCCACTTCGGTTGCCATATGCACGTACATGTTGTGGTTGGCATCCTCACGTATAATCTTACTTTGTAAAGTACGCTGCACGGGAGTGTCTTCCAATAAATCGTAAACGCTGTTATTGTACACTTCAATGTATGTGATGAACACCGCGTACATATTGTCTTCGTTGATTCCATCCAAAGCGGATGGATCTTTGGATGCACGGGACGCAATTTCCGGATCAGAATCGACACGACCACGAAATCTACCGAATTTCGAATTCATTTCAGCTTGTCGTTCAAGCATTGCGTCCGCCTCCGACAAAATTTCAAATCCATTTAAGCGATCCGGTTTGAAGACAAATTTTTTCGTCTGATATTCGTTTATGGTTTTGAACAATGCGTCCAAGCAACGGGGCATTATGCCTTGGTCGCTTGTATTACCTGTCATTGTGTATGTTTTCCCGCTGCCAGTTACGCCATAAGTGAACAAAAGTCCATTTCTACCGCGAATCAATCCTTCTACTAATGGCTGAGCGACGACATTGTACACCTCCCGTTGACGCGAATTTGTGTCGAAAACATTTTTGAAAATGTAATGAGTTTCACGCAGACAAGCCGATTTGTAATTGGCTGCGATTTCGGGGGGTGTAAGTACAACGGTTGTTGGAGAAACGACCTTGACGCATGATTCTTCAACGTCAGTATTTACTGGTCGAATTCTACAAAATACTTGGACGGCATCTTTTGCTATATTGGAATTTTGCCGTGGAAGTCGAAGAGGCGTTTTCGGTAATATTTTCGCTGGAGTGCGTATTCTGTTATTGCTTTAAGAAAATATTTTTTGTTTAATTTCAACAAATCAATCCTCACGAGTTGAAAATTATTTCAACGTGGAGTTAAAAGAATTAAAAGTAAATCACTCACCTCGATTTCATTGTATGCATCTTGCTCACAGTAAGTAGACAATCAAATTTCAAGCATTCAACTTTTTCATTTACCACAGACAATAATATAACTACAAAAAAATAAAGAACACCGAATGGTAATGAAAGCGGCAGTTAGCTTTTGATTTATGTGAATTAGTTTGATGATTTGAAAAAATATGGCGTCTTTTACGTCAATATGAACACAAAAACGACGCGGCGGCGGCGAACCAACGAACATATTCATCCCAACGGTGAGCAGTCCCAAGAGAAAATTGAAACATGCCTTTAGGTTCTGAAAGTTGAACAAAAGAAAAAACTTACTTCGGGGTCACTTGTTAAAATTATTTTACAATTCTCATTTTGATGTGTAGCCTCGGGTTCAGCTGCCAAAAAATTATGAATGAAAGAGAGAGTTAGGTTCAGTTTAAACTGGACCAGGCTTTTAGTGAAGTTGACCCGGCCTGACATTCTTTTTCGCATGTATACGAGATAGAAATGTCATGTCGGGCCGATACCTTGCGAAAAACCAGGATCAGCGTATGAGCGTGTTTGAAATTAAATCATCTCCAAAAAGTTCGACCAAAGTGAGGGATAACTTTGAGATATTGTGTTAAAAGAGAGAGTTTCGAATAGTTTTCGAAATTGTCGATCATCTTGCCGTACCAAAGAAATGATAAGTTGGTGCCGAAGTAGAACACACATATCGTCTATCTCGTGACAAAGAAGCACATTCCCAGAATGAATAATTTCGGGGGCCCATCCCTTCGTATCCTCTCAATTAATTCAAACCAAATTGATAGGAGAAGAAGATCGAACTTTAAATATTCTACTGCCGAAATTCTGAAAATATTGATGCAGCGAAAACAGAGTTATAGGGTCTTTGAAAACTTGTTTGCATGGGAATGTGCCTCTTTGTCACGAGATAGACGATGTGAATGCCAGTTGATTTGTATGCGAGAGCATACGAGAGAATTGCGACTGACAACACTGAGGTAAATTGGGTAAATCTAACATTACGCATGTTGGTGTTGCGGGTCAGGTGAAAGAGACCCCGTTCGCAACACTGACGAAAATGTAACCTTACGAATTTCAGTGCTGCCAAACAGGACTCTTTCAAACGATCAGACGTTTCATCCTCTCCCACACAACTCAGCTGTCACTCACATGTGTGTTCTACATCGACTCAGGCGTAAACAACTTTTCATTCTGTATAGTACCGTACAGACACTACAATAGAAATTCACATTCAAATACACATTCAAACCGCTTTCTAATTAATTTTATCATACCATCTTTTTCTTGTTCCTCTTATAAGAGCACATTCCAAAAATAGCACATGTAAGCATACTGAGAGTGGATGACATGCATAGGGAATGCAAAACCGGTTTCGAAACCGGTTTTCCAAACTGGTTATCTCAAAACCGGAAACCGGTTTTCTCAATTTTGAAAACCGGTTTTCACGGTTTTTAAAATAATAGCTTTTTTTCTGTAAGCTCCTTCCAAAAACTCAATTCTGCTTCAATTCAATGTTCTTTTGTTTTTTAAGTCTCTACGCATATTCAACTGAGAATGAGGAAGGCAGTTTAAAACTATAACATATTTTTTGGAGATTTTTCAATAGTTTTCAAATTCTAGAAGATATAGAATTTTCCATAAAATTTTAAATTGATTAAAAATCATCGTACGGGTCTTACCATTTTCCGCCTAAATAGCGGCATAGCAACATATGCTTTTCTCTCAATGATTAATTTCTTCCATGTGATGTAAAAAGAAAAAAGAAATTAAAAGAAATATTTATGAACTTTAGAGGTGAGTGGGTATACCGAACTTTTTTGAAAAAAAATGCCCAGCCCATGCCCAAAGTACAGGACTTAGGCCTAGCCCAAGACTTATTGGCAAAGCCCATTACAATGCATAAAAATTTTAAAAGTTGTAGAGCTTTAAACCGATTTCACCACTTTTTCAATATCGGTTGCAATTCAGAATACGATTTATTACAGATACGTATATCAGCAATATCAAATTATGCTTTTTCATGTGGGTACCCATGCCCATGCGCACATTTCTATAAAAACTCCTGCTGCCATCGAGAATTTGAAAATGCCCATGCCCATTGCCCAAGGGCGTGGGTAGCGCACGTAAAATCACAATAGCAAATTGGTGATAATAATCAAAGTAAGATGTCGTTGTGTTTTGCATCGACTTGCATCACCCATGATGTCGGTGGCGCCATCCATTCATTTTCTTAGGTGAATAAGACCAACTATAAATTATAGAGTACTTTTATCGATTGCGCCATCGTTTGCTTTCAAAGCTTACAATTGTTCAGCATACACCAATTAACATCACCAATTTGAATTTAAAAAGACCGGCTAAAGTAGTGATAAAGGATGTGTGGATTGTGGGAACCGTAAGACTTCAAACACATAAATACGGAAAGCCTTATTTTGGTTAGGTGTAAGACAAAAAAAGGTGAGAGATACTTTAATACAAAGCGGAGAAGCGGTATTGAAAACGCTTTTCACCGATCTGAGAGCGAAGAATCGTTGGTTTTCGTACGCATATTAGCTCTGCCGTTATTTTACGGCAAGCGAGTGAGAAAATACTAGTTGATTTATATCATGACAATTGATGCAACTTTCTCCAGAAATTTGACGAAAACCGGAAAACCGATTTTGTGATTTTAAAACCGATAACCGTTTTCTAAAAACCGGTCCAGTTTTGCATTCCCTAGACATGTAATGACACTTAGAGAAATAATAGATGAATCAGAATTCAAAGAGTTTAAGTGTATGTACACCCGGACGGAGTATGTGAACGCTTTTTCTTTCGTCATACAAATTTTCCATGGCATAAGACATTCCCACACGATTCCTATACGATTCTTAAGGGAATGTGTTCACTTATTCCTGACGGGCAGGTATAGGAGTTTTCTCTGAAATAACATCGCAAACGAACCTGGAATGCGATGATGAACTTGGAATGCTATGATTTTTCAGAGACTCTGTCTACAACACGCGAAATTGCCTATAAGGTCCTGAAGTCCTCGTTGAAAACACTGACAGTGTGACATTCATTACAGGTTAGTGTTGCCAACTGAAATCTTCAGACGCCTGTTGCTCAAATTAATACGACATTAACCGTAACCAAATGTCATGCCATCTCTTTTTGTCGCGATTTTTCTCTGAAAAGTGAACTTAGTTCATAAGACTATGAGCAAGAATTATCTCCTTAAAATTTGATCTTATGAGAGTTCTTCACCGTTCCCACCATTTCTACAGATTTTATTTTTTGATTTAAGAAATTTTCACTCGAACGACGATCTCAATTTTTTCTATTTTCATTCATAAATTTCAAATAATTTATTAACAAAACAAAATATTTGTGCGAAAATATCTCCATAAAACGACTGGACGAAAAGTGAACGAAACTTTGACGTTTTGCCAATGGTTCGATAGTTTACAATAGAAATTTTTAGGAGTGAAAAATGTTGAAAAAAACTGTGCAGCTTTTATGATTCAGTTATAGCCATAGGCAGTAAAATTAAAAAAATAAAAGTGCAACATCGGATTTGATTTGCTCCAATTTCTTCCATCGTTTTGCTAGAATTTTTTGACAGAAAGAAATTAGGGAAAAAATGTCTGCAATTTGACATTGAAATTTTGCAGAAATTTTTTTTGAGTCGAATGTTTTATGAAATTGTGCTTCCAATTGAATTGAATCAACTGCAAGAAAAGATTTTCTATTAGAAAAATCGGTTTTAGAACGATAACCAAAGGACGATAACAATTATTTATTTGCTTGAATAAACAAAAGCAATAACAAATTATTGACACATGAATCAACACGACACGAAGCCTAAATAAAGACTAAAAAGAGCTCATTTATCGTTAAATTTAATAATCTCAATCGAAATGGCATCATCAACAGGAGGCCCACCTGATTCGAAGAAACCATGTAAAGGGATACTGAAGCCTTCCAGTAGTTTCGACAAGCACACCACCGCGGGGTGAGTTTTTTTTTTGTAATTTAAATGAAAACGGAAATGGATGTGAAACGATTTGCTGATTACAGGAATAGAAAAAGTGCAAAATTTGATGAAATAAATGTATTGCAAACATATCATCCACCCGATAAAGATTACGGTCACATGAAAATTGAAGAGCCCAAAACACCATATCGTGAGTAAAATCTCTTAAGAAAATTTTTGTTGAAGTCATTGGAAGGATTTTTTTTTTTTTTGTTAATTTAACAACAACCTTCATCCATAGGCGTAGCTGAAGGAGACGAGGATAGCATTGACCAATTAGATTTTGAACTACTAGCAAAGAAGTGAGTAAAGCTTTCTTCATAAATCTATTTCTCACTCATTTAAATTTGTATTTTTTTATGAAGGTTGGAAGACGCGACCGTTTGCAGATCATTCGAAGTATCGAGCAGCGATGAAGAAGATGAAAGTCCAGAACAAAGAAGTAAGTCCGTTAGAGAAAACGTATTGCGACTTTTGCCTTTTTATTTATTTATTTATTCTATGCCAACGGTGTACAGCTACTTTTTAATTACAGCCTTGTAATATTACTGTCGGAGCTTCGAAACATATTTTGCTTTGATTAATCTACGCCTGGGTCGAACAATGGACTTTCGCTCTCTCTCTCTCTCTTTTCGGAGTACTCATGTTCTATTTTTTCATTTCGTCGCCTCTTTGACGCTTAAAAATTCTGTAATGTGATGGGGGAACGCGCATGGATGTCACCGTTTGCGTCCATTGTGTTTCCCTAAGTCAGAGTTTTATTGATTCACCCTAAACAGAATTCGATAAAATTGCACGGTGTTCCGCGCCCCAGTATATTTTCGTTTCTTTAAAATAAATAAAAAATCGTAGATATGCGGAAATGCAAAGAATTATTGAATGTTATAGTTCTCGCTATATGTTGGAGATTCTTATTGGATTATAACGGCAACGGTCCTCGCTATAAACGTTTCAAAGCTTGTGTTGGGGGATTTCCAAAAAAAACATTATCTCATAAGTACGAGGTACGGGTCCCTTGCATGTGTTTTTATAAGACTACGACATCAGGGTGCGATCTCTAGATGGGACTGTAATGATTCCCAGGAAGCTAACACACATCCTCTTAGAGGCATCCTGTCGCTGAACCACTCGTTGACAACGCTCACTCTGTCATCAATCTATTTTGTACAATTTTTCTAAAGGACCTTGGTTCTTACAATCCCCCAATTTATGAAGTTTGAGTAAACTTAAAGACACTGTGTAATGGTGTATTTCATAGTGATTCTTGTCGAGATTCTAAGATCCAGGGAAAATGTCTTATAGTACAATCGATTGAAATGCATATACAAGAAAGTCTGAAGATAATTTATTATTCTTTTTCCAGTTAAACGAAAAGAATTTGAAAAACGTCGAAAAATACATTATAATGAATTCGATGCCGTTCGTCGAGCTAGACAATTAATTGCAGAGGAAGATGACGACGATGACAGCGAAGGCGAAAGTAGTCGAACACAAAGTAATTACCAAGATAATAATTCGGAAGATAATACCATGGACGTTGATGATAATAACAAGCAATCGACATCTTCGTCTTTGGGTCAATAGGATTACACGATGAAAGTTTATTTATAAAATTCTCATGGACATAAAAAAAGTGAAAAAAGGTTAAAAATGGAAATGGCTTCGTAAAATTACGATTTACAAGTGAAATGTGTGAAAGAGAGATTGACAGTGGAAGAAGTGAGAGTCGACTGATAGATCTAACTGTAGGAAATTCTAAGGAAAAGAAAAATGTTAAAATTGAAAGCTAATTTTTCGTTAAAGTTTTCCGTTTGTTTTATGATTTCAAATTTGTTAGCGTTGCAAGAGTGCCACTTTTGTTCATAAATTTATTTGAAGTATAAAAAAATAAAGAGAAATAACGAAAATGATTTTTTTTTAGTCCATCACATCTCTCCTTAATAAAATCCAATCCCAATACCTGAGACTGGGCCTTTTTACATTCCAGGACAAAGACGTGACAAATGATTGATGACCAGCCGTGGGTCATCTAAGCCTGATAATCGCTTCATAAACATTACAATCTTGGACAGTGCTTAGTGAATGAGTTCCTACAGATCCAGAAGCCTACTACTACGAGAGTATCTTCTCCTAATGAAGAAAACTACGTCTGTCTTGTATGGGGTTCATCCTACCCTATTCTCCTTACACCAATGTTCAACTATCTATCTATCTATATCTATCCTTCAAGAAATAACGTATTCGATCATCAAGCTACCCCTAACCCTAATCAGGATTGTCAGGTCAGGTCGTCCTGGTTCACTTGAGAGAAAATGTCCTCGTCATTCAGCCTCCTGATGAGATATTTTACGACTAACACGTTATCATGTACCTCCCTGAGGACACCCTCTTGATACCCTAAGCAGCGATCCTGAATAAACTAAGAAAACACACAGAGGGCGAGCACGGACTGTCAGACGAACAGTTCGGATTTCGAAAAGAGAGATCGGCAATTGAGGCCATTAAAAAAGTTATACAGATTGCCGACAAGGCGCGGAAGTAAAAAATACGGGGTAACCGCTGGAACGACGATAGACGATTAATATCGCAAGCTGATGCAGATAGCCAAGGCGTTGCACGCCATGAGAGTCCCCGATTACCTCTGCAGGATGCTGAAAAACTATTTCGAGCGACGAGTGCCACTAGTGATGCTCTATACTAGTGATAGTGCGACGAGTGATACTACTGAAGGGAAAAAGACAGTAGACACAGCTGGAGTACTACAGGGATCCATATTAGGACCAACGCTGTGGAATGTTATGTATGATAGAGCACTGCGGATGAAACTACTAAGATGCGCTAATACGATTGCTTTTGTCGACGACTTGATCCTCACAGTGCGGTGTCCGGAACGTCGAGGATGGAGGTAGTTACGATGGAAACGCTAGAAACTATCGAAAAGTGGATGACTACGGCAAAACTGAAGCTGACACACCAGAAAATCGAGATCATGCTAGTGAGTAACTGCAAAAAAACTGAGCGAATCGTAGTGAACATCGACGCCAATTGAAGTACCTAGGAGTTATGCTGGACGACCGCAGAAATTTTAATAGTCGTGTGGACTTCACGTGCGAAAAGGCAATGAAATGGCAGTTGATCTGAGCATAGCGAAAGCATAGCCTCTCCCGAAGTAATGCTGTGAGGCGGTTCCGGGGAGAAGGGAGCATTGAGAGTAAGGAAGGAGGTTTTAGTTGGTAAGTCATCCGGGTGTCTATGAAGATTTCTTCTCACCCTTAAAAAAACCCTAAATGTAAAACTTAATGGCCTTAAACAGTTGCCTCAACAACTCTGCCCCTGTTCATGCTTGAAAATCGTGCTTCACACAATACTTAAATTATGGAGCAATAAAATAAATGAATTAAAAAAAAAATATCCATCTCGTTACCATTAGCTCTACTCCCCTAATTCGTAGAGGCAAACAGGTGATCTCGAAGTTTGTGTCTATTCGAATTCACCTACATTTGTAATCAGTCGAATTACGATCTTGGATTCTTGAGGTCTTAATAAGCCAAATCTTAAAAAAAATTGTTCGTCTGTCCGTCCGTCGAGCAAAACTTTACTGAGTTTAAAAATCTTTTTTTTTCTATGAAATGTAATCGGAGAACGAAGGTTGATATCGAATTCGGGCGAAGTCGGTCAAGAACTTTCGATGTCCAAAACGTGGTTTTTTGATGTATGGGAGAAGAATCTCAGCGGACTTTAAGGTAGGCTTTTTAGAGCTCTCTGAGGGTCTGCCTTTCGCAACCCTTTACTCAGTTTTCGGGTATATGTCAGGAAAACTAAATCTGTCTTGAGGGGAGCTCTGATCTCAGCAAATGTATACCACGGAAATTCTCTTTTTGGTGTCAAATAAAATCATTTGATCTCATAAAAGTGGGAAATTTTTTTTTTGGAAATTGGGTCAGTAGTGGCCTGGGCACTGGGATCAATGGAATGGACGAAATTGAGTTCCTTGGCCATATATGAAAGCAGATGGTTTTTCGTCTGTATTTGCTTAACTATGCAACATAGAGATTTACTGTCAAAATCAAAGTTGTAGAGAATAACATTTTGGAGAACAATTGTTTCAGGGGAAAAATGGCTGAATCCTGGGATATTACCGATTCTAGAATTGGGAGTGATGACTCGTATCTCTAGAACTATGCCAGGTTGGTAAGAATTATATTTAACGTTAAATGACGTTAGTTCTGTTTGTGATATGGTGCAGGGGAGAAAATGTTGGCCAACGAAATCAATAGTCTCAGATGATAGAAGATGTACTTCGGTATGACCTTTGACATTACCTTGGATAATTTCTGTGGATCTTTTAAATCGTTATTGTTCCAAGAGAACATAACACAATGAATTGTTTGCTCATTTCTATATTTATATACGTTCGAGTCTTTTTGCAACACCTATGTATTCTGATACGTACGGGTCGTTCATGTTGTGTTTTTGTGTGATTTTAGTCGCACTTTTACTGATAATGGTGTGATACACAAAGGAATTTGAATAGATACGGTAAATGACAAGTATTTAAGAAAAAACAGAAAAAATTTGGTGAAAATAGGTTGAGTGGCTCGGGCTGTAAGGTAGGTAGTATGAAACAACTAAACTTCTGAATATGTCATACAGTCATTAATTTCGTTCTTAATATTTTAAGAAAAGATACAAAATGAAAATAAATGCATTCACTTGATGTTAAGAACTTTCGGGTATAGCTTTTCCACATAATGCCGGTAGTTTTTATGCTTAACTCCATAAGTCATTCTTAAATTTTCCTCAGTTTGTTCAGCGAATGCCTTTACATAACTCGGACTTAACATTTTACCATGTGGGCCATCTAGTGTACAAAGAAGCTTTTCTAAGTTGAACTCATAGAAGTTTGTGATCCGTTCGTCATATTGATGGTATATCTTCCTCATATTTTTCAGTATGTCCATAGCACACTCAAAATCGCTATCTGTGTACACATTTTTCATTTCCAATTGAGCCCGACGTTCATTCAGTTCAACATAATTGATCACTGGTTCGTATCTTTCCATTCCACACACCATGCATTTGCAGTTATAATAAAGCCGCATCGCAAGTGTCTCATACCTTTTCGATTTCTCACAAATGTTACTGGACAACGAGACTGTCGGAGTTACTCCAATAAAAATGTTGTGAATACAACGAATCTGATCGAAGTTAGGAATACGGTTAATTGTAGCTAAATAGATGAGTAAGAGTGAATTTTGGCGACTACTTCAAGCGGCGAGGCGGCCGAGAGAATCGACGAGGCTGTATATGTCAGATTGGCTGAGGTATTCGCGAATTCACTCTTAAAGTATGTATACCATATACCTGTACTCGGAAATTTTCGTCAAGAATTTGTACGGCGTTTGGTCGGCACGAATAGCCGAATGCGGTTGGACTGATGTAAATTGCACATCCGACGACGCTGTCATAAGCGTTGCGTAAAAAGTAGTAGTTTGAAAACCAGATGCCATACAAATGCAAAATATTTTCGTAGGAAGACTCAACTGTTGAAAACAGTTTTGTACTGGTCAATGCCAGAGCTAGTCTTTTACTACCGTTGGTTAATATCTGCATACCACCAATATGCGAATAATGGTCGACTAAGTCGTCAAAGCACCTAAGAACACGATGATCAAGTTTCGTGTAAACAAACGATTAAAAACAATTACCGAGTTTTCCCATTATAAAGCTTGTAGACTTTTTTAGCTGCGCCGACATTCTTCTTAAGGAATGCTAGTAGTCTGATAACATAAAAATTAAGCGACACATTCGCTAAGGTCTTACTAAAACTCCGATTGGTAAAGAGTTTGCATTCGATAGAGTGAGCTAATTCCCAATCGATTTTTTGACATTTTGAGTCGCAATAGTAAAATGTTTTACAAGAGGAACACCTTTTTAAGTAAGGCTTGGATTTAAAACATGAGTTACAAAGTGTGCCGGTGTAAGGTAGGCTGAGAGATTTGATAAAAGGTTCTTCAAAATCTTGGATAATGTCGCCAGCTGAATATGGTATAGTCGAAGCCATTATTCTAGGGTTATAAAATTAGTGGATACGAAAGACAAATTCACCAAGAAACACTGACTGGTCCCGCTATAGTTAGCAAAGATGACATTCGTATGATGCTAAGCTACCCGAAAGGGGTGGAACAAGTTACGCGCACTTTTTTGTATGTTCTTTGTGTCCCAGTCAAAATAATTATTTCCAAATACTTACTCTCGGTTACGGACACAAAAATGCGGGGTTGGTCGCTTTTTATTGATATACACCAAAGTCGTCGACACACGAGCTCTTAGAAGGCGAATAAGAATGCATATACCACTTGTTCCTTGAGCAGTCGTTTCACTTCCTGTTGTGTCGACTCAGAATTCACCACACTACTTTCTGGACCAACATGAATCTAATTTCGCCACTTTGTTGGCAGAAATTGTCGAAAAACCGATACTGAACATCAGCTCGACTCCGACGCTGATTCTACTTTAATGATTTTCGCTCGTTTATAAGCTAATTTTCACGATCTTAAGTAAAAGCTTTTACGAACTTGCGTTTCCTTTGAAAGTTTCGTAATAAAGAAAGTTGACTGTACTTGATAGATGAATTATAATTAAACTAAAAATGATTTGGACGTTTTTCAGCAGAACTTTACGTATCATTGGTATAGAATATCTAGAATCTTTCTCTAATAGTAGTTTGAGTAACAATCCCATCTGAACTGCAGTGACTTATAGTGAAGTGTTGCGGTAAATGCGCTAAAATTCAGGTAGTGTCGTGAGCTGTAGTGAAGTGAACAGTAGTAAAGTGTAGTCGTAGTGTAGTGAAATGTGGTGAAGTGCAGCAAACTGTAGTGAAGTGTGGTAATGTGTATTGTAGCGTACTGTACTGAAGTGTATAAAAATGTGCAGCGAAGTGTGTGAAATGTGCTGACATGTGTAGTGATTTTCAGATTTATATTATGGAAATTTTCTTGCGTTGCAGTACAGTATTTCGGTCATTTTTTTGTTGAGTGCACTCATACACAATACACCACCGATGAACGAATTTGTAAAGTGGGTTAAAGTGTTGTGAAGTGGTGAATTCTTTTCCCTATAACTTGACATTTGTAAATTACAATACTGTACAACGTTGACTGTGACGCCTCATCGTCAAATATGTGAAGCTGTGAAGTGGGGAATTTCTCTATTCAATTGTCTTTTCCTGCCTTATTTGACATTTCACAGTTGTGTTGGACTCTGTAGCACGGGAGACTACTCCTGAATTGTGTTGAAATAAAATTCATTCAATAATTCATTGAAACGAAAAATATATTTTCGGAAAATTGAGTACAATTAGAGATACAAATATCACAAATTATTGAAGTCTTAAATCTATGACGTAATGCACAACATTTTAAATGGTTTTTAAGACAATAAAAAGATCATTGTAGCTTAGTATTTCATTCGGACTGAGGTTACGACTATGTTACATTCGCTAGTTAGTTATTATTCGCTCCAATACTCTGAATATGTCCTACCAAAATTAATTTGAATAAACCGATGCTTCCAATTTAATTTGGTTTAAAAGGTGGCAGGACATTTCTCCGCCGCAAATAACGCCCGGGGTGTTAATAACACCCGGAGCGTTATTACCGTCCGCACCCCGGGCGTTAATAACAGTCCGGGCGTTATTTGCGGCGGAGATATGTCACGTCATCGTTTAAAATTGTAAAGAACTTTTCAAAGTAGAGCGTTAGAGCTCAAATAAAAAGTGAAGTTGTCGAGCTACTAAATGAAAAACAAAATGTTATTTTATGACGTTTTCTTGTGTATACCCATTAGTCTTTACAAATTTTCGCATTTAGAAGTCACTGGAACTGGCGAAACTAGTTATTTATTTAGTGACAGCACAGACACGATTAGTACAATAATTTGTTGTTTGGAGGTGCCGTGCTTGTCTTACTAAGGTAAGATGGCTGTCTTTAATAAATTAAATGGCTCACTCTGTCAAAACTTGTTTTGTTCAGATGTAAACAAAAGCACGTACACTTAGCAATTTCTTTTGTTCTCTGCTAAGTGCACGTGCTTCGGCGAAGTAGCCTATTCGAATATAAACATAATTAAAGTTGGTTTCCTATTGTTACCTACAAGTTATGGGAAATATACTAGATTCGATCGTCACGCTCCGAAGCGATTTGCAGAGATGTATATTAGCCTCTTAGAAGCATTTGCTTCATCAACTAAAATCTATAGTCGAGATTCATGTGGGAGAAGTTAGCAAAGGGCATAAAATATGCTATAATGTCTTTCGATACCAACAATTTTAATTTTCGATACCATTGTTCTCTTCCTGTTACGTGAGAGATAAGTAAGAGAATGACGTAATGGATACGTAAGGTTTGTACGGCACCAAAAATCGGACGACTAGACAAAAGAATTTCTCTTTGGTTTTATCAATTGGAATCGAATTTTCGATTCGACTGAATTTTGTGGCACACAAATTTTAAGACGACTAGACAAGGGATGTTTTCTTTGGAATAATCAGGTCGTCAAGTACCTAAGCCTTACGTATCATTTACATTACACTCTCTTACTTATCTTTCACTTTCACATAACACGAAGAGAACAATGGTATCGAAAGACATTATATCAGCATATTTTGTGTTCTCT
>WJQU01001815.1:0-15580 GCA_029228625.1 Pseudolycoriella hygida | reverse complement strand
TTCACTTGTGGGTCCTTGTTCTTGATTAATTACCATTTCGTTCGCAGGAGCATTGTTTAGAACTACCTTCACTGACCCTGGTATTATTCCGAGGGCTTCCCACGATGAGGCTGCGTATATTGAAAAACAAATCGGTAAGTTATCCGAGTCGTACTTAGTTTTTAAACGACCACATAAATCAATTTATCGCTCATTACAGAAGTGCCAAATTCGTTAAATAGCCCAACATATCGTCCACCACCACGCACAAAAGAAGTTTTAGTTAAAGGTCAAACGGTGAAACTAAAATATTGTTTTACATGTAAAATTTTTCGTCCACCTCGAGCGTCGCATTGTAGTTTGTGTGACAATTGTGTGGACCGATTCGATCATCACTGTCCATGGGTACATCCCAAAGAGAATAATTCTCACATTTGAAATCAACATTAAACTTAATAATTACATTGTTTTCCAGGTCGGTAATTGTGTGGGGAAACGGAATTACAGATTTTTCTACATGTTCATCGTCTCTCTAGCATTTCTTACAGTTTTTATATTTGCTTGTTCCTTAACACATTTAATTTTATGTAAGTAAAAGATTATCGTTTGTTCTTTTCTTTTACTCGAATTTGTTCACTATATTGCCTATTTGCAATTTGCAGTAGCTAAAGAAACCAACAAAGAATTTGTAGAGATCATCAAAATGTCACCAGCGAGTGTTATCATTATTTTTATTTGCTTTTTCTCAATATGGTCTGTGATAGGATTAGCTGGCTTCCACACATATTTAACGACAAGTGATCAAACAACTAATGAAGACGTAAGTTTTTTAGATCTAGTATAAGGTTACTAAAGCGTTCACATATTATAAGAGCCAGATGATTGTCTGTCTGTAACGCTTTAACCGTAAAAAAAACTGGGCGAGCGAAAAAAAAAACTTTTTGATATGTTGTTGGTGGTTGTCTGAAACGTAAAGGAAACAAGCTATGTACGAGGCCAACGGAGCCAGGATTGTGAAAATGGTTGGGCGCTTCGGTGTCCACGTCCTGGGTCGCTCAAAGGGGGCACAAATACGCTGAGCTGCCGGAGAATGACTAAAAAAAACTTTCTTGATTTACGACTGAGGCACGCGCTGCAGGCACATAAAGCGCCACAGGCACAATTCTATTAATTAAATCGAATTGCACCCACATCCTCCAAACAATGCGTAGCCCTGCGGGGCTATGGTATCCAATTAATCCTATATAAAATCTCTCAGATCTGTGTTACGAACCAAAGGGCTGATACGCATAGGGAACTTTGTTGCACTCAAGAAATTTGAAAATCTAAAGAAATCGAAGATTTCGGTATTTTGCATTGGCTATAAATAAAGTCTACGGAAATCTTATAATCTTTATGTGATGGAGGCGCCACCTAAGTTTAGGTGCCAAAATAATGTCATGACATAGTGCAGTACTCACTTTATCACTGCACCGTTCTGACATCATTTTGGCACCCAAATTTACTTATTGATATCAAATTGGCATTTTTCCAACATATCCATTGTATTTTAGATAAAAGGGTCGTTTTCGTCGAAAGGGGCTCAGCACAACATAAATCCATATTCGCATGGCAACATTTGTATGAACTGTTTCTACATCATTTGCGGCCCCATGACACCATCGCTAATAGATCGGTAAAGTTTCCCTTTCACCAAAATGATGTGCAAGTAAATCATTAAATGAAAAATGCATTCCTCTAGTCGTGGAATTGTGACGGACGAATATCGTGTACAGATGCAACAACCCGAACGTTACAACAATGCAATGCAAACGGGACATTTAGTAAGCCAGTCGATGGGGAACAACGACAATAAATATTACGAAAAAGAGGTAGAACACGAATTAAAGCAATCATTTCACCAACTCATTTACTAAATCATAAAACATTTACATCCAGTTGCACCCCAATCTAATTAATTCCGGCATTTATCGACAACGAAGCTATGACAATTTACAAAACGGTAAGTCACCAATACCCATTCGACCAACAACTTTCTATCGAAATCGATCTCGATCGGCCAGTGACTATACGATGGGTTTGTCATTTGTACATGAAACTTTAACGAACCAAATAAGTAACGTGCCAGTGCCTACGCATTTTAAATATTTTTCGCCGCAACGTAAATGCAGCGATCCGAATATAATGCCACGATATCCATACCATAAAAATCGAGCCGTGCCACATCAACGTCCTTGGGACACAATCAATCGGAATTTAATCGATCGACAGGTTATTGTCGATTTAAAGAGTCCCGGACTACCGGATCTGTTTGATATTCTAGACTTTAATGATCCGAGCGAAATAGATCCAATGCTACGGATGCGCGATCGGGACCGTTATTATAAAAATAAACGATATTCGAATCATTACGTTCCCAGTCCGGCTAAACGAAAGCAACGTTATTCAAATGTTTATGAATACTCGACGATGAGTTATGGATTGGGTGGTTTAAATTCCATTGTGGAATCGTCAAGCAGCGAAGAGAGCTCTTAAGTTAGTTGGATTTTAGTTGACCAAATTTAGCTAATGCGTTTCGGTCATACAGCCAATTGCTCAATAAAATACCAAGTGGTAACGCAAAATAGCAGAAGACAAAAATAATCAAATCGAAAAGGCTTTAAAAAAAATTCCCTCTTTTATACCTAGAATAATATCAGCGTAGCTGGGCTTGGGTACATTGATTTCGGTAGAATAAACACTTTATATTATTGTTATTGTGAAAGAGGAACAATTTTTTCTCATCAAAAATGGAGTATAGTTTTTTGTACCCTTTTTAAGCTGAGCCAATATCGCAAGCGACAATGATGGACTCAAATTTTCTTAGTCTTGTGTACATCGCGAATTTATTGTCCTAGTATGTCAAAGTACAAAAACAACACTTTTGACAACTTTAGTGAAGGACTATTGCCGTATTCCTTATGAGAAAAATGAATTCCTTAAAGTGGAAAGTGTAATTTCGTGAAAGGATTTTCTGCATGAGGCTCTGGGTCGTCAGCTTCAAAACTACATCCACAATATTGCAACTGAAACCTGCGCGTCAATATATTAATATAGAGGTCAGTATATCAATGCTCTCAACGTATTGAAAGCGGCGATGGCTTCGACTCAAAAATAAACTTTTGATATGTTGATATGTTGTAGAGGAAGTTGAGGGGATCATTTTCGCCCATGGAAGTAGTAGCCGCCACGCTTCGGTTTGGCGGCGGCGGCGGCTCAAAAAAACTCTTGATATGTTGTAGTGGAAGTTGAGGGGATAATTTTTTTTTTTCGTCGAAAACTGTATTTGGCCGGAAATTTTTTTTCGCTGGAAATTTTTTTTCGACAGAAATTTTTTTTCTCCCGGAAATTTTTTTTACGCCGGAAATTTTTTTCGCCGAAAATTTTTTTCGCCGAAAATTTTTTTCGCTAAAAATTTTTTTCGCGCAGACGGACAAAAAACGTCACATTTCCTCACAATATTGAGACCGTAAAGTAGGCTTGTTTGGTACACTTTTGAACAATAACTTTTTTTTCCACCTGTCGTTTTCGACTCAGGACCGAAAAGTCTTTTTTGCCCAGTTGAATTTACTGACTTCAATCAAATATCGTAACTGAATGAAAACATCACATCAATTGCAATAATAATGCCTGAAACTAAGTTCTCACATAATTATTTCCGAATTCACTTCACTTTTGATACAATTTCGGTCATCGTATCAATTATTTTTCACATCGAAAACAACTGTTATGAAAAATAGGATGAAGAATAAGGAACAAACTGTCGCAGTGTCCTATGATGAAAATGCAAATTCTGTATAGCTTGTTGAGTGTTTTGTTCGGAATCTGACTTTTTGTCCGTCTGCGCGAAAAATAGTATACATCACTCGGAGCTAAAACGGTACTGATTTAGACCACGGTGTTGAAAAGGTCTTTCCTCGGGCTCCGCTGCGCTCCGCCCTCGGATTCGACCTTTTCACCACCTGGGGCTAAATACACCGTTTTAGCTCCTTGTGATGTAATGTACTATTTCGCTGGAAATTTTTTTTGACAGAAATTTTTTTCGCCGGAAATTTTTTCTCCAAAATTTGTTTCCTCTTTTTTTTCAAAACTACTGATATCAATTGGGGTCCGTCCGGCATTTGTGACGCATTTTTTTCATCAAAAATGAAAACATTCCAAAAAATTTTTTTGCGTTTCAAAGCTGACGACCCCAATTGATATCAGTTGTTTTGGAAGAAGGGACGAGGACTTGCGTCACGTTTCCCTTTTAAAAAGGGTTTTTGTTGTGATTCTCTTTTTCTTGGCTATTCTGTTTTGACCCATACGACGAAAGTCAGAGTCGCGCCGACCTTACCTCACCTCTCTGGTTGTGCTGGATTCTTACCAAATTTACTCAGCTTGCATTTTATCGTCGTAGATCTTTGTTATTTGCTTTAAGTTCCTAGCATCTTTGCACATTGGAGAGAAATCACTATTTTTCACCGGGTTTTGGGCAAAAACTGCGCATACCTAAGTCAGGGGAAAATGGGAAAAGCGGGTCTGGGATATCAGGAAAGAAACAGTATTTGCAGACCAGGCGGCTATGAAAAAAGCCGGTATGGTCATGTGTACTAAAAGAGAATTTTCCCACAAAAAATTTTTATTTTCCGTTTACAAATGTGAGATGAGAGAGAAATGTTCCCCTTCACTTTTAAATGCTAGACAATTTATTTTATAATGTACCCACTAATACTCCTAGAAAACTCCTTATGAAAACTAGAATTAAGAAATTAAAAGTAAAACTTTTAGTCAACAGATACAATAAACACTAAGTAAACTAAAACATAAATAAATTATTTATTCATATACAACACACACTAAAAACCAAATTAGTTAATAAATGAAAACATCAAATTAAATAAGTAAGACGATGAATAATACAATTATTAAGCCTGCGATGTAACGTTAACCTTAATTTTATTTACAAAAATGTAAACATTTTTCCATTTAATGCTTTCGTTGGCAATACGTTTCGTTTGTTTGTCTGAAAAACACAATTTGAATCTTTTTGAGAATTAACATTTGTTTGGGGGTGAGTTGATTGAAAATATTTTGTTTTCGTTTAGCATTCAATAGATCGACTAAAGCGGCTGCTATTTGAGCTTTGTTTTCTTAGTTTGTTGTATTAGAATTTTTGTTCATCGTCATCATTAATCGTTTCATTGTGACGTGTTAATTTAGTGGCAATTTGCAATCTATTTAACTATCGTTCTACTGTCCATTACCATCGGGAGACTTTTTTTAAAGACTTTTACTTCCTTAGCTATATAATACGACAGAATATGACAAAGGGAGAGGGGGACATTGAAATCCCATTATCACTTTTTCGACAACCTTTCAGTCAGGGAAAAAATGTTTTATAAAATTTGTCAAACTTAACTCGAGTTATCGTGTTTACATATGGACGGACGGATAGACTGACACAATTTTTTTTGCAGATTTCTTTTATTTAGACCCCAAAACTCCACCAACTCTCAGGTTGAAATTTGTGTGGCAACAAACGTCGTGATAAATGCATTACACACGTAGGTCTAAAAACCGAGTTAGGCAAAGGAATAGCCTTCTTTGCGGGTTGAGGCCCACGGACGTATGGCTTCTTTCACGCAGCAAGCAAGTCACTGCAAACTGAATTTGATAAGGCAGTTTGTGGGAGTTATTTCGTCTTTTAGAAAAAAAAATCTGGCGAAACGTTTCCGACGATTGTGTGAACTCTTATCCGTGGACGGGATTATCGATAAATGATAAATATAAATATAAATAAATGATTGATAAAAAATCGAAATTGAATAAGAAATAAAAATACTATTTCCTTCCCACTTGAGGATGAAATTCTACTCTCTTGAAATATTGCGATTCATTGTTTAATTATTTTAAATTCAATAAAAACCCAAGTAAAGAGATTTGGAAAGAGTAGTACAAGGTTTGTTAAACAATCAGTCCTTGAACTTTCTCACCAACTTTCTCATCACTAGAAAGAGTTTTTTCTATTTGAAACCTTCAAAGTAATCTGGTGTCAGTTTTATTTCTAAACACGACATTTATATCGTGTGATATCACAGCAACGGATGTCTTCTTCTCATCGTTTCATCTATATTATGCGTTACGATCGTTGCAACGACTCAGTGTTTACATTTTGCATTCATTTAAAAAGACTTCATTATTGTTACATTGCGATTTCCATGTCTCTATTCACAAGAACTTAATAATGAAGAAAAATGTATAAAAGTTATGCCGTGCGTATATAATACGTCTGAAAAGTATATAATAAGTGCACTACATACATAAATTTTCATGCTTAACGTTACTTTTAGAAATTTTTTTATGTACATTTCATCTTTGGAACACAACTGTCGCTTTCTCACAAGTTCCTCGCGCGATATAACAATCATATTTCAACCGGCTCGGCTAAATATTACAGCCAAAAAAAATAGCTATGGAATTTTTTCCACGCTTTTTTAAGTACAGTCCAAAAATTTTAAAAAGATATGCCTGTGTCTAATAAGATCCCTCAATGATGACTTTAAAGACATCATTCGTGATGGGGATCAAAAATGTATGGAATTTGACATTGTTTCACATAGAACACAGCGCCACTTTTTTACACATCACAATAAATTCAACGGGATGCTGCTTTTGATGACAATTCAACTTATCCCACAACCTTATACGCACAAATTTATACTTTTTGTACTTTGCACGGCAGTAATGCTAACGCCACACCATATGAGTTCTGTCTGTACACGATACTAGAATATTTGCTAATTTCCATACATTTCGACAGTATACTTGTCATGATATAAGCAAAAGTTGAAATCTATCCAACTGTTTTCAAATATGAGCAAGTGGTACCAACCTTTACATTACGAAATGTAAACAAACCGCAAAATGAAAGTGTTTTCGTGATTTTTGCGTTATTTCATCTGAAACGATTCAACATAGACGAATGTGCGGTAGTCCACTCATAATATGACATTTTTCATTAAATGTCAAAAGATTTTTTAGTACTATTGCACTTGAAGAAAATTTGTCTTCAACAACTGCGGTACTTATTGTGCTTTAAAGTCCACATTTTTCACGCAAAGCAACTGTCATCAATATTGAAGTATTGAAAATATCGTGTAGACGAATGTAGATGAATGTGGCACGTATTTTAACACGCAAAATCCACTTTACAAAGAAACTCTGGTTCCAAAACAACGGAACTAATTTAATTTTTTTTGTGTGTGACTAAGTCATGATTGTTTCGAGCACTTCTACACTGAGCTGTTTTTGTATGTGTTTCTTTCGAGTTTCAGGTGGATTACATTTGTGGATTTAAGAAATGTTGAAAGGAGAAAAGTGTCGAGTCGGGTGTGCAAAAATTTCAATGTTTAAGTTGTTTCCTAAGCTCATGGAGATCTTAATCTCAAAATTTGTCTAAAGAAAAAACATTTAGACCAATAACTAGGGGTGACCACTCTTTTTCAGATTCATTGAATATTTGGATTATGTGGGAGTATTTGTGGATTCAATTTAGAGATTTTTTCGTTGAGTGTATCAACTGTGAAGATCCATCCATTCGTTACTTTTCGAAAACTCTACGGATTAAAGCCCTCATATTACTTTCTAACGTTTCTCAGTTGTAAAATTAGAATTGATTTGTGGATTATTTGGGATTGGTACCCATAGTAGTAGTAGTAGTAGTACCCATAGTAATGCACATCTTTATGTGCATTTACAATACTTATCTCTTGAAAAAGTTTAACAGACTTTCAAAAAAACACTTAATTTCTTGAACACTTATTTCGGTCATACAGTGTCGCATCTTCACACGGACTAAGTGGACCATGGTCCAGGGCGCTAGAAAGAATGGGGCGCTGAAAAATTGAATCGTAATCGTAAAAAATGGTACAACTGCTACTGCACCAGGACTCTTCAAAGTTGCACTAAATTTGAAAACAATCAAATTTCTAAAATTTATAAGTTTTTATGGAAAAACTCTCTTGACGTTCTATTAAGCTACCAAAATCCCCTGATCTGTAATCAGGTCGTAGCTACAGGGATGTAAAGGTGCCTAGCACCCCTGAAAATTGCAGAGGTCATCCTCTCAAAGAGTTCAAAATTAGTCCCGAGAAAATATTTGTGAGAGGAACATGGTCCATAAAATTGAAATCCATTTAGAATTCTTGGTGATACTTAACTTACACCTTACCTGACACCAAAAATAAAAAAATTCGCTCGCTAAGCTCGCGCTTCTTCTAGTATTTCATACTTTCCCTCACAGGCGTAAAGTATAATCACGTCTAATGCAACTAGGGTGCCTACAAAAACGTTGGTCGTCTAAAATGTACTGTTGATCGTTTCAAAGGTACTTTTGGTTTTATCACGTGTACCTGTCAGTTTTCCCTTTCTGTGCATCCGTACGCTTTTCGAAAAGTTCAATCTTTGACTACTACGAGAAATCACTGTACGAGTTATTCTATTGTAACTCCAATTCAAAATTCTTTCCAAATTTCTGTGCGGTCGAGTTGTTGCTCTTTGTATGACTTTCGCCTTCGTGGCCAGTATACTGACCGAACCAGCATCAAGTTCGGTACCGTTGGAAAGGTGAAATCTCTTGCAACGATACAAGCTTAATGTCGAGGCGCTCCGTTTTATTGGTCCAGGGCACTAAATATGCTAGATACGGCACTGCGGTCGTACCAACAACGGCTTGACTGGTTTTGCTAACTCGGTATCATTGCTTGAAAGACGTCTCTGTCGCTTTAT
The DNA here is from genome assembly GCA_029228625.1 of Pseudolycoriella hygida. Classification (NCBI taxonomy): domain Eukaryota; kingdom Metazoa; phylum Arthropoda; class Insecta; order Diptera; family Sciaridae; genus Pseudolycoriella; species Pseudolycoriella hygida. The sequence goes on along the minus strand of WJQU01001815.1, from coordinate 6,793 downwards.
TAGACTTCCCCTATGGGAAATTAGGAGAATTCTATGAAACAATTTCTCGATCTAGCGTTTCATCGCTCGGGTTCGTGAGCTTACTTTACATTTTTGCTTCTGTATTTTGCATGTTCGGTTAATCGTTAATTATATGTTAAGTAATGTTAGAATTGCCATCTCATTACTTGCTTCTGCTTCCGCAATACATCATCTTCTCGGTCCACAAAAGAAAACCAACATAATTTTCGCACTTAGAAAAAGAGTAATTTTAAAAATTCAGGCTCGTACCTGACGCGTAAAGTAAGTCTTCTGTCCAAGGGATGAAAAGTAAGTTATGTTTTCTACCCTATGATTAAAAAGCGGCTTTTTTCACTACTGTGAAGTTGGCCATGAGAGAATATTGTGGTAAAAGAGTTAGTACGTGAAAAGTGAACGGCTCCTCACGACTCACTCAACTCTTTATTTTGTGTCATTTAATGTTCACTCACAAGCTCCCTTGTAGCGTTAGCGAAAAAAAATAAAAAATTCTCCGGAGCCGAGCCGTAAAACACGTAAAGCGTCGATAAGAGCGATAAACCCATAACGCTCTACAGGGGATCTTTTGAGTAAACATTAAATGCCACAATGTAAAGATTTGAGTAAGAGTCGTGAGGAGCCGTTAACTTTTCACAAAGTGACTCTCTTACCGCCATATTCTCTCACGGGCTAACTTCACAGTAGTATTTTCTCCCATTTACAGCACTTCTTCTAGAGAAACTACGAACTTTGCGGAGAAAATATTACTTTTCGAAAGAGAAATTTAATTCATAAACTCGCAGATATTCAAAAAATCCACGGTGTTACAAAAAACTACCTCTCGAGTCAAGTTTCTGATAGTTGTACAGAAAATTGCAAGTGTTGGAGCCTCTGCTAAGCTTTATTCTCGTTACAAATTTTTCCGCTCTTGGTTAAAGAATATTTTTTTCTCTCCTAGCCATGGAAATTTGAAAAACCTAAGAAATCAAATTGAATGTTAATGTGAGGTTTCCTTATTACGCAATTTACTTTTCGGCTCATCCTTTTAACGTAAAAGCAGCTCCTCTCTTTCCATTCCTGCATTTTCTTAACCCACAGCACTTCCTCTTTACAATTCTATTGAAAGAATTTTGAGGTGGATAATATTCACCAACACTTAGTGCTAGAAGATGGTGTATGATGAGAACATAGAACTGAATGCTTTAACTATACTTTTGGCTTTCTTTTAAGTGTAAGCTCGTAATTGAATCATTTTACACTTCAGTAAACATAAAAACACATTACACTCAACAACATTATTATTGTCATCCATTTCTTTTCCATCATCCATCCGCTCCAATCAGAATATTTTTCAACGTTTTCCATGACTAAAAAGAAGCTGATTGTCATTGCAGGTCACTCGGCTAGTAACGCTCATTTAGTCGATAATGAATTACCCAGTCCAGCCGAACCAACGCCGACCGAAGATAACGAGGCTGACGATGATGGCATGGAAAATTTAAGTAATCGCAACAACATGAGCGGCAGTTACTCGAACCTATTCCGTGATATGCTGGAGGATGATGACTCTAAGCTGAATAGCACCGAGCAAACGATGCACCAAAAAGATGTCAGTGAAAATGTGTACTCAAACATACCGACAACTAACACCATACCAACCTCAGTCTCCGTTGGCATAATCACTGGTGACGACAAATCCGATCCGAATTTACACGTTTATTCAAATATCGTTGAGACAGCAACAGTTGCATCAACGGAAAATTTGAATAAATCTGTTAACGTCGATGCTGCTATCATTGACGGTTCGTCGACGATGAACGATTTAGATTTAGATGATCCAGCGTTAGCAGTAGCTACATTTGGTATGGCTAAGCCAAAGGATAACAGTAAAATAGTTAATGAAAAAGTGAACAAAGCAGCGAAATTAGATCGGTCTAGCAATAAACGAACGTCTAAACCGAGCTCATTGGAAATGAAAAATGTGATAACTCAAGTGGCCATAATTGAACATCCGTCGAATGGTGTGAACAGCAGCAATGTTTCGGCAATATCAAATGGATCCAATTCATTTTGTAGTCCGAGTCGTATGCGCTTGTTGCATGATACGACGATGATCGATACGGCGCTAGATTTGGATAGTTTGGACGATGGTTCGAGTGTTGGCAATAATTCACAAGCGTGTCTGGTAAAAACGGCAATCGTTTAAGTTATGGTTGTAGTTGGTAAGGAATATTAACACAAAACTAAAGTCTCTTATCTTATTAAGATTCGGTGAGAAGAAATCATTTTGAATGATCCTTTAGCTTAAGGAACAGACCCAAAAAACATGTTCAGTTGGCAGACAGACAAAACTTCTTACAATTTAGTTTGTGTCTTTGTTAAGTTCCTCATCATGAAATCAGTTTTTTTTTTTTAATTTTTTAGTTAAGTGCGAACAAACGAACATTTAAGAAAGAATAAGTGATTGTTATTGCTGTGGTTTTCCATTTCATTTAATGCCAATTTATGCACACAAATACAAATTTTAATGTAATTAAAATAAAACAATGATTTGAAAGGCCTCTTACTAAAAACATGCCAATTTTTGAAATTTTAACTTTATTTCAATAAAAAAAACTGATCGATAAGTATATTGTTTTTGAAGACAGTCGTTTTTTGGTACATTTTTGATTTTTGACTTTACTTCTCCAAGCGTATGAAGGACCTGGAAAAGCTACTACTTTTTATGTCGCCGAAGTCGCCGTGGAAGCAACAAATACGAAGAAGGCAGTAATTTTAAATCGAAATTTACGGAAATTATTACCAAATAATTTTGGGTAACTTTTGCGAAGCAAATTTTTGAAAACTTTGCTTTGTGTGTTCGTTTCTCAAATACTTTCGTTGCATTTTCGTACAACAAACATATTGGAGGGACCTGTACGCATCAGAAAAAATTTGTCAAACAGAATTAATGTTGGGAAAAAACTCGAACGTACCTAAGTAAATATTGCCTTAACTCTTGTAATTACGTCCACATTACATTGGATTGCCGAAAGGCCAATATTGAAAAACCGAAGCAACGGTGTAAAAACCTCTACAAATATACACGAAACGATTTCAAAAAAAAAATTAAAGAAAAAACTACAAAGAAATTTTTTTTAAACAAATTTTCAAGGGCTGGTCTTAAAACAGGCCGAGAGCGCTTAGAAGTGGCCTTTGACCCATATTTTCATGGACAAAAAAAATCCACTCAATTTACTGTACAACATAGCTAAACATTTTTTTTTCAAGGCGGACCTACCTTAGGACTGACTTATGGCCTTAGGGAGAGGCATCGGATCCATAAGTGCATCTACAAAAAAAATCGTCTCTTTTTTCTGAATATTCACAGGAAACATTAAATATCGTCTAGGATCTCGTAGCGTGAGTTGGGTCAACACTGAGGACCATACAACAATATAATTTCGCAGATCAAAAAGTGTCACTAACCTTCAAAAAACCACGGCAACTTTTTCGACTGTAACTTCGAAAGTTCTAAAGCGATTTTGGCCAAAATTCAATTCTATTATCTACCTTAGAATTGATCAAAGATATATAGAAACGTCACTATTTACGTTTTCATTCAATGTATTTCACTTGCATTCGGTTGATTTTTACCAACCATCTTCAGGCTAAAAATACAATGTTTTTAAGAATATAATACATTGGTCTAATAGGAATGAATCCTCAATATGTTTTCTACTTACTGATTTAATTATCACAGTATGTCTTTTGATATTTTATAGCAAATTTACGTTAATTTGCTTGCTCTATAAATTGTTTGCTGTATGTCTTGCACCCTAAACACATGATTACCAATGTTGCCAAATCAGGAGAAAATTTACCGAAAAATTTGGCAAATTTTTATATAAAAAAAAATTGAAATCTGCTTTCATTTGAGCCCAAAGTTAATGAAATCGGTCCAACGATCGCCTCTCAGTAAATTTTCCAAGTTACCTATGCAGTGAAAACTTTAAGGGGGCTGAAAGGAGGGGTGTATTTCTAAAGGTTTTCTAATCGCTTTGGAATCTACTCATCAGCATGGTCCGAAATTCGCGCTTTTGTCATGGAAAACGAAGTTTTGTTCTGCTGTACCACCGGTTCAATTCAATTGTGTTAAGTAAAATAGGAGCGATGCAGCGACTTGTGGATTTAAGAGGTCAATGTAAATAAACGTTAATTTTTCAATTGTTCTTCACTTTCAAGTGAGGCACTTTGCCGCTAGGTCTCTCTTAGGATGCCTTTAATATTCAGAAAATCAGTACAAGAACTCGGAAATGTACCATAAAATGAGCAAAATGTTTCTATGAATTTTTGTTTGTAAATATTCATGAAATGAACGAAAAAATCTTTGTGTAGGGTAAAAATTGTAAAATTAGAAATTATTTTTGCTATGAGGACATGGAATAATGTTATTGGAAAGGAACCCTGTGAAAATCTTAAATTATTTCTTATTTTTAGATGATAAATAAAACATATTTTAACATAAAAAATACGCGGAAGAGTGATTTTGATGAGATTTATTAATTATTTTTAAATGTTTTTATTTGAGCGAAAAGCATCCCATTTATCATATTTATGATTTCGTACTATTCAAGTTAACAATGTGGGAAATTTGTTCTCAGTTTCCGTGACTTTTTTTTAACATAAAAAATTATCCAGTCGCCACCTACAGCCTAGCTAGCTAAATTCAGACGACAAACAAAGAGGGCGGCAGGCCACGCGATCAGAGCTCTTTCTTCGGCGACTGAATAGTGGTGGCTCTCGACGAAACCAAACAATTTTTTATTGACAACTTTTGCGTGACCTGTCGTACCTTTTCAACGTAAACTTTTCAACTTAATTCAACGTAAATTGACTAAATTTTCATATCGCTGTCTTCAAACGAAATTTAAAACTTTTCGGCGACTCTACGGGCCAACTATTATCCCAAAAGTTTTTATTACTCAGGAAAACAGCTCTACCCCGTTAGTAAAATTGTCGCCGATTTGACTGCCGCTGGGTGCAACTGGAGCCGCCGCTCAAAGGTTTATCAGCTGAAAACAACGGCTTCATAATAACTTGCCTGTAACTTCATGATCTTGATTATGAATCTGGAAAGGGGAAAGATTTGGCTCATCTATAATTGTTTCAAAAGGAAGTAGGTTTCATTCCTTCTCATTCCTTTCCAAATAAAACAACAGTTGACGGGAAATAACAGTTTCCACTGTGGTTGATTAAAAGTACCATAAGCCAAGTAAGGTTTCGCTTCTAAAAGGTCATGATTTTAGTTCAATTGCAACTCTTTGACTAATTCTCTAATTTGACCGAAATTTTACATCGAGTCGATAGAAGAAACTCTATAATAAGAACTTAAGCAAAAATGGCTGACATAACGACCTATAGATCGTGCAAGTTGTTAAATGTTGAGGGACATGCCACCTGACTTTAGCATATTTTTTGTCAGCGAAAGTCAGGGGCGTTATCTGAAAACTAACAACTCAAACGCGATTTATTTCATTAAAATAAAACAACGACAAAGACTAGCATTTAACATTTTAATTGCAAATTACAATTTTGTTTCGTTAGAAAGTTTAAAATATTAAACCTCGACCAGAGGAAGAAGGCTAAAAATTATTTTAAAATTATTTTTGTAAAGTTTGCAAATGAGACAACTAATTTATCGTGAGAAATTATAATTTTTGTTACTTTGTAATAGAAAATGTTTCAAATAATATGGAAGAAATCGATTTTTTCTAAAAAGAAGTTTTTTTCTAAAAAAAAGTTTTTTTATGGTTCTCGCTATTAGCTTTCACTTTTACTTGTTTGCCTCAGGATTGTACTTCACGTGTTTACTACAAACTACACAACCAGCAGCCTTGCTTGTAGAAAAGTCGTTAAACATCATCAAAGTTAAATAAACAAATTTGACTACCGAACTCATGCTAAAGTTGATCATTTTATGTCAATATGCCCCCCGCGAAATGATGATGATGGAGATAGCATCGAGTAATAACAGGTTTATAATTCACATGAAGACGGTAGGTATAAGGAAGCTGCAGGTAATTGCAATTGAATTTAATGCTTCAAACAATATTTAGTAGTTAGTCCGACTGCATGCTCGAACGACGGCAGTTGTTGCTAGTTACTACTGTAGTGATACAGTAGTATATAAGTGCAACGCATCGCAAGTAGCGGTCCACCGCTGTTCAAAGTAAAGAATTACAGAACACCTAGGATGGACAGAACGCTCACAGACGTCAAATTTGACTCATCAAATTTTTTTACGTGGTGTTTTAATATTGTCTTACTGGTCCTGGGACCTAGCCCCAAGCTTGCGATGTAAAGTCTGAGTCTGAGACTAACGTTCCCTGATAATTTCAGATAAATCAGCTGACTAATTCATGAGATGAAAAGTTATTAATAGGACATTGGTGGATAGACAAAAACCGACAGAAAGAAACCAAAAGTTTTTATAATATAACAATTGGAGAATGAGAAACGTATGAAAAAATGAAATTGGGTATTACGAAATTGTTGCGGGTGGTAATAAACTCATAGAACAATTATTCATTTTTACCGAACCGAAAAAAAAATTACCGGAATTAAATTAAATTTTACTGGAACAAAGTGATTGAAATAAAATTCGAAACTACCTGCTGCTAAACTAAATGATCGACCAAAAATTCAATTGATAGACTAAAAATTATAAATTACCGACTACTAAATGTTTTTGATCGACCAAAATCGATCGGAAAATAATTTATTTTGACTGAACGAAAGTGAAAGAACAATTTTT
>WJQU01001814.1:0-33616 GCA_029228625.1 Pseudolycoriella hygida | reverse complement strand
GTTGATGAGTATGCTTTGCACTGAAATTTCAAAGGTTCAAAAAAAGAATAGTTTTGCAAAATATTTTGAGTTTTAATGGGTAAATACAAACATTAAAAATGGGGAGAAATTGTAAAAAACTTAATTTTACCCATGCATTGTTGTCAGACAACATTTTGAGGTCATTCTCAACTAAATGTGTGACCATTAATTCTAATCAAAACAAACATTCACAATAGCATCTACTTACAAATTCATATTAGTCGAGTTTCCGAGCATTCACAATAGCCTCGACTAATAAACCCATAATAGTCGAGTTGCATTCATTCACAATATCAACATAACTCCTTTTTCATTGCACTTTTTGCCGGTTGGGTTGATACTATGAGTTTTTTTACTCCATTTACGATGCACTTTTCAAAACGCATCAAAATTTCGTCCATTCCAGGACCTCTTTAAAATTTGTGCGTTTTGAGCGTTTTAAATACAGTATAATAATATTTCCAAACTTCATTCGTAACCTACAGAGTTTCACATACGTGGTTTACCAATAAGTGTCATATGTTACTCTGTTTTCTAAATTTACATCTTCCGTTATTAGTCGAGGATGATAAAAAATTAATTTAGTCGGTCCTTAAATTCGATTCTTGATCTACCCTTAGGGCGGATCTTTTACAGACGATTTTTCTTTGGCGGTGTGCTTTTTGCTCTAGAATAAATGTCTGTAATAAATCTTGCAGCCTCGATAATTGAAAAATTTCTACCTGAAATCCCCGACTATCACAGGAATGTGAATAGAAAACAAAAAAAAATGTCACAATTTACAATTTGTGTTGCCATAACTCGTCCTCATGTTTTCAACAGTTTTCATCTGGCTGAGGTCAAATTTTTTCGAGAAATTGTCAACAAACATTTTTAATATCTGAAACACATGGAAATTATAAATAACAATGAAACACTAAGGGAATTCTTTGCGAATTGTTGTCCAGATGGTACCCACACTTCACTTTCGTCAGTCGGCAATTTTCTCAAAAAGTAAAAACGCAGATGACAATTCCGGTCTGACACGCTGCGATTTACGATGTCATGTTACCACGCATTTTCTTTTGTTTTTCACAATTTCTGTGTTGCGTCACTTATTAGAAACTTTCCAGAACGTTCCCTTCAGCAATGACGACCAACTGCTCTACACTATCAATAGTTGAACAGAAAATATTTTCCATTCAATGGGACGTCTCATATAACAAAAAAACTAATAATTATAATGCGCTGTGACATAGTTTCGATAACGAAACGCCTGTCCAGGTGTTCAGTTCGGATTTATAATTCACAAAAATTTTATCTGCTCGCAATAATAAGTAAGAAATGTTCGGTACGAAGAGACGTTACAAAAATTAACAATGAAAAAAAAATATTGTAAAAACGAAAGAGAAGATCATTAAACCATTCAATTATACAATAATCAAGAAGAACCAGAAAAACTGTCCTGCTTCTAATGCCTTTCATTGTTACGCACATACCCGACTCATTGTTTAAATCTAACATTGAAAATATTGAAGAAAATAAAAAGCTAAAATCACCAAACCATTTTACACTCGTAAGACGTTTGTTAAAATTGTATGTTTGTTGCTGAACCCCACTCGTCCCTTAATAAACGCAAAATTTTTCATTTCGTTATATTTATTTATCATTTATGAGAAGCGTTTCATGTATATGATATGTACATTTCCGAAGTATATGTTGAGGTGATGTGCGCAAAAACCCGGGCCCTTTAGTTCTTTTGTATAAATATACATTTTTTTTAATACACAAAATCCTACCATGGCAATAGAACGTTGTGTATCAATTTTTATAATAATGCGAAAGGTCCTTTTGTTTAATCATCCTTCAGCATACTTTTTGAATGCTATGTTATTAAAGTATGTATCTGTGTGTGTGTTTAGCGTGGCTCTACCATGTTCTTAAATCTTTAAATAATGAATAGAACCAAATGCTACGACAGCCCCGCACGATTTGGCAGTCAACGGAAAGTAAATGTCTGACAGTAATTATTGTAACAAATTTCTTAAGTCAACAAAAGGTGTTCCGTCATTAAGGAAAGGTCTAAGACCTTTAGCTTTGTGGAAGAAAATATTCCATTCACGCAATTCAATTTGCTTAACACATATTCGGAATTTTGTACGGCAACGAGGAGAGTTCAAGGACCCACATGTTCCCTAAAATGCCTCACGAATATTTCTGAAAATGAAAAATCTCCACTTATCAAGCCGAGTCAATGGAAAAATTTCACATAATATTATTCAGTTTATCGGTGTTTTTGTTATTTCCACGTCTTTAAAATGTCAAAGTAATTCTCACATGGCATAGGAGTGAGAGGAAAGCCGATGCACAAACCTGGCAACTTCAAAAGTATCGCAAAATATAATTTACGCAACTCAATCGCAAAATATTCAATTTTCCATGCATCATTTCAATTATCACTTTTGACAAAAAGAATTTCCATGCAACTTTTCATCGATCGTTGCAAAAATACTGTAATAATTCATGAAAAAGTAAAATTCACAATTTTTATTGCATGAAACGTTACAAAATTCACAATTTGTTGCATGAAACGTTGCAAAATTCACACGATGTGTTCCAATCTGACAAAGTGACAAAAAGTACTACTTTTCGCAATTTGTTACATAATAATCGGCTTCGCCTCGTTAGGACAAGCTTACGACTAGTCACAAAAAATTCAACTTTTCATCACGAGTTACAAACAACGAATTTTGCTCCGTTATGATCATAATTAGACGAAATCACACAAACGTACACCATGAATTCACTCTACAACAATTCTCTGCACACTTGATTGCGGCCGAAAATAGTTTTTTTGGTCCTAGAACGGCATATTTTTTGGTACTAGGACGGCAAAATAATGTTTCGGAACGAGGTGGAGTAAACAGCCCAAGACGCGGCCGAGGACCTTGTTGATGATGACTCCATCGAGATCCGAAATATGTTTTTGCTGTCCGTGGATCACACATACTTTTGTGTACGGAGAGCTTCAAAGATTTCCAACAGTACTGCAACGTAGGCAAACAGTACACAAAATTACTTAACATTCTTCCGGGTCGAAAGTCGTTCATTACATCGAGTTGCATGAACTTTCGACGGCCCCAGCATGTAAAATTCGTTACATAACTCGGGATAAAAATGAAAAGTCACGCTTTCGTGTGATTATTGATATCGGCTTCGCCACGGATCAACAAAATTCACAGGAACCCTTGATTTTTCAACTTTTCGTCCCTTAAGGATCGGAGTGGGTCGACCCACACCTGACGCACAATTTTAGCGGGTCGACCTTCACCTGACCCACTGTTTTAGAACTCACAGAAAAACGATTTCTGTGACTTCTGCAACTGTGGGTCAGGTGTGTGTCGACCCGCTAAAATTGTGGGTCGACCCACTCCGAGCCTGATCATCCCTAGTTATGTAAATAACTATTTCCGGACTCAAACAACACTAACAAAAAATTTAAGTTTTCGATCGTAGTTGCCGTAACGAAAAACGTCGAATTATGGTCGTTAGGAGCAAAAATTACTATTTCTAATTGTTATTATTGTAATCGGGTAACACCGCGTGGACACCGCTTTTTGAACGAAGGGCGTAAAAATTTTGAGAATTCCTTTAGAAAATCCACTATACAAAAGCATGAAATTCATAAAAACTTCTTTAAAATGAAGGGAATCTTTGGAAATTGAAAACTTCAGAAATTATTCAGAAAACTTGGAAGTTGTTCAAAAACGTTGAGAATAGTAATTTTTGATACAATTTACGTATGAAGGTAGTTTAGCGCACTAGATGTGAGATTGCCGATACGAGCCGAAGGCGAGTTCGGCAACACATCGTGTGCATTAAACTACCAGCATACGTAACGTGTATCAAACAACGTTTTTTGTAATTCAGCGAAAGAACGAGATTTTCTGTTAATATAAAAGTTCAATTCAAAAACCTTCGTCGTACTAGTGCGTAAAAAACCGTCATCGCACTAGTGCGCCAAAATGACTTCATGCGACACCGAAATGACGCACGAAAAAGCGAGTTTTTGTCGGTGAATTGCAAAAAGTTTTAAATAATACTTCATTTTTGAATTCGTCTGGTGATGACCATATTTTCATAAAAATCTTGTTGATAGATGGAAATTTTTTAACAAATCTGACATCTGTTACCATTTTCGAAATGATAAAAACCATAACGCAATTCTTTCGCGTCCTTATACATCGTATGAGACTAAAAGGACGGTAAAACGTGGAAAAATGCGCTTCATAAAAGTTTCTGCACTGATACATTCTCAAGAGATATTAGAATTTTAACAAATTTTTCCTCAAGTATGTTGTCACTGATGAACCTATTTTAAGGGTTCGTCATTGAGATGCTAAAAACCGGTTTTTACTTTAGGGGATAATTACCAAATGTTTAAAAATAAATGCAAAGACAAGCAATTTGCTTTCCTTGAAAAAATGTTATTGTTTCTTCTTCGGAAAGGTCGAGTCGTAAAACTAAATGACTAGGTGACAAAGTTGCTGATACAAATGTATGTTGTTTTAGTTCAAGCGGAAGAGGTTCAATAAATCTCGATGCTGCAAATAATCGATTTGACGGACCCTTACAAATATTGTTTGGTCACTGTCGAAAATCAAATACCTTGTCTCATCTCATGTCATAACGACCATTTTTACAAAATATTGCATTCGGTAACACATTTAAATGTGAAATTCTTATTCCTCTTTGGCTTTATTAGTGTGATAGATCGACAAAATCAACATTCATTTTCGTATAGGGGATGGAAATAGAACAATAAATGTAAGAAAGCATAGAACGTATACCTATATTAGACATGTATGAACAATGACTATGCAAAAATATGCATCCTGAATATTCCAGATCGAAAAAAAGTTTTTTTTTGTTTAATTTTTAAATTCTCAGTTTCTAAACAAAATATTATTTTATGATTCTAAGGTAGAAAAACGAAACAAAAGTTTTTTATGGAATTGAAGTTGTGAATAACCAACAACAAGATACGTATACAATTTTATCTATTGGAGAAACTGCATACACACAATGGACGACTTTAAAATTTCGACAGTTTTACCTGTACTTCGTTTATTTTTTTTAGGTCGGTGTGTAACTAACATTGTTTTTTCGATCCCAACCAGGTGTGTGTTAACAACACCTTTGCGAAAAGCAGGAGGACCTTATCAATTTCGCTTCACATTTGTTGATCTTTTTTTTAGACAAAACTGAAAATGTAGGCATTAAGTCGAGGAGAGAATATTAAGTGAACTCGGTTCTTAGAGAACAATTGATTGAGAAAAAAGAAAATGTCAGTACTGGTTTTCTAGTTGCAAATGTCCCCGTTCACTATTAGTCTCATAGTTTCATTTCGGCTTGACATTTTCCCTAATCAAATTCGCTATCCTAATGTTCCTTCTTAGCAATATTTTCCATTCAATCGCCCCGGAAGACGGATACTTTCCCTTCGCATTTAGTTCATCGATTGTATAGAAAATGGAATTCATTTATTTGGTAAATAGAAATTGTTGAAATCTTCATAATGGACAAACTAAACAACAAATTTCGCTCGTCTTATCATTATTTTGCATCGAACCCGTTAAAAATTTGTCACACGGCTCGCTATTTGCTGCGCAGGTAAATTGTTACGGTTAAGGTCAGACGGGTCAGACGCAAAAATTACTTTAGGAATGAAGTGATATGAATATACCCTTAATGGATCTTTATTGTACGTACAATGGTAATAAACCATTTCACAGACAAAAGTATTTCAGATTCAAACATAAAGAGGAGTCTATTGTTTCCAATATTAAAAGTGGAATTTACGAAACAAACATTGTCCCTGCTTTATTACAGTACGAATCAAATTGTTCAAATTGTTGGGGCATATTTCAGGCACCAATTTACAACTAAAGGATTTTTTGTATGAAAAATGTACTGACATTGTTAGCACATTATCCGCTGAACATTAATATAATAATTTATTCGCCAAGAAATGCATTTTTTAAAGTTCCTCTTCTTAAAATCGATGAAATTACAACTTATCTGGGTACAATTGGAGGGATTTGCAGAATTTGAACCGGCTGGTTTTCATCAACTATATAGCTGTGAGCCGTGAGCACTTCTCATTTCGCGTCCATATATTCCAGTCTTCAGCCGTTCAATGGCTTCCTCCGTCACCGAATTGAGATCATTCAAATTACCAGAAAAATGTCGAAGATGACATTCATACAATATATGGTTCCCTGTCTGTTCAGTCACATTGTCACAATCACAACTTGGCGAATCCACGAAATTCCACCTGTACATTTGTTGCTTACAATAGCCATGTCCACAGCAGAAACGATTTAGAATTCTCCACTCGCGTCTCGCCAAATTATAGCCTGCAAGATTCTCGCATGGGTTTTCGATCAATGATTTGTTTGTAAAATCATAGCTGTCAGACCAATATTGCTTCCAGGCGTTGTCGATTTCAAATTCTTGTGCAACAATGATCCTAATATTCCTTATAGGAGTACGCGATGTGAGTCGTTCGGGTGGTGGGTTTTCTTGTTCGTCTGTATTTTCTGTTCGGATCGATATCTGCACTTTTTCCATTCATTACATGCCGTTGCTTGTCTCCTTAAGTGAGGTGGAGCAATGTTTGCCAGTACATGGAGCCATGGAACCGGAGTTGAGTCGACTGATCCTGTAATCGTTCGCATAGCAATGTAGAGTTGAGTGTCGACCTTGTTGACATGGCTACTTCTGTACCAAACAGGAGCACAATATTCAGCTACAGATCATTGATAGAAATGCCGTTCTCAGTGTGTACCCGTTGGCACCCAATTCGTTCCAACCAACCTCTGGACTAAGTTGATTCGCGATTTCAATTTTTCCCTTAATTTTGTCAACGCCGGATTAAACATCAATGGGCGATCCAGCGGAAGTTGGTGTGCTATTATACGGGATCAAATCACCATCAACCATCAAGGTAAATTTCAAATTTTCGAGAAGCCATACGATTGTTCAGATGGAAAATCGTCACGTGGGTTTTAGAATTGTTCATGCACAAGCATCACTTTCGATAGTAACGCTTCCTCGTACACATGTCTTGTTTCAGTATTTTCTCAGCCGTTTCGAAGTAAGTCACTTGTATCGCCAAGCCAAGGTCGTCAGCAAAGGAAAATTTTCTTGATTTCGTTTTCGGCATGTCACTCTTGTATAGGTTACAAAAGATCGGAGCATTACAACTGAAAAACAAAAACCTGCAATCAATTTCATTTCAGCACTAAGCTGAAAAAAATATATGAAAATTCATTTCAACACCGGAGCTCGGACAGCAGGCGTTGTGAAAAGCTGTTTTTACGCACTAGTGCGAACAAATAATTGAAATTTCGACAGATTTTCGCAAATGGAAACATGCAGAAAAAGGCCCATTTTTCGTGGGTGAATGACAAAAAATGTTGTTTGATGCACATTACGTATGCTGGTAGTTTAACACACACTACCTGCTGCCGAACTCGCCTTCGGCACGTGTCGGCCATCTCACATCTAGTGCGTTAAACTACCTTCAATCGGCACGTGTCGGCCATCTCACATCTAGTGCATCTTCAATCGCTATTTGCCGCAACCGTCAAAATGACGTTTTAAACGTCAAATATATAAATCACGGGTATGTCACTTCAATATAAAAATGATTAGATTTTCATTCGAAAATTCATTATTGCCGAAAAAGAAACAATCGATTTGTATCTCGATTCGGCTATGCGACACAGTTTTGTTGTTGTAGCCGAATCCTATAAGAAACCAACGGGTACCTATAAAAGATATCTATAAAATTTAGAGAAATTTATAGACACGAAAAAATTGTCGTAGTAGATATGAAGATTTTTATAGGAAGTTTAGTTGAGTGAGATGTCTGCTCATTCAACAATAAAAAAAATAGTTTTTTTTCGTCTCGGATTCCTTTTTAATCCTTAACATGCCGTTTATAACTTTGACGTTCAAAACGTCATTTTGACATTTGGAGGAGACCGACTTTTGATCCCAACAAACTCATCATCATGATGAATATTAAATATAAACGGAATCATTACGCGAAATATATACGTGATATATTCATGCATTAGACTAGGGCATTCTAGACGCTAAGTGTATTATTCATTCAAAAGAGGTTATGGTCCCGTCTAACTACTTCCTAATTGCATTTTCAAACTAACACACTAACAGCTCGAATATTATTCTGAATATAAATGTACATTGCTTGCTTGTTTTTACTAATTGTCTTGCCGTGATTCGATGGACCGTATTCAACCAAGTTTCTTAAAATCGCTAATAATTTCGCAATTAAGTCGCAACTCGGCTGCATTAATTTTCCATTAGAAATCCATTTTAGATTCAAAAATTCTATATGTCAATGCCTACTTTTTCAACAGTTCCGATAATTTGTGGTAATTTTTTACAAACTTATAATTCGCGCGCGTGTTTTGAAATACATTACACTTAAAAATTATGTATAGATATGTTGTCATTTGTTTTCTAATGAGTTGTGTATTTATCAATGAAACGATGGTGGCGCTGCTAGATAAAAGCGACTCAGCTTTTGTGTCGAACCGTACGAATGTATGGAAAAGGGTAGATGTCACTACGCATTGAAAGGAAGAGAGTTGCCTGATGAAATCTGATGCTAAACACGATCTATTGTCCGAATTAAATGATATCACAACTACACTATGCCACACTATACAACGTTGTGTAGTACCTTGCAGAATTATTCGGACAATTCGCTTTGGATTGGCTCATAATGATAACTTTTGTCTTTTTTCGATTTGTTTGGTTCGACTGCCGGGGTGTTATACTGAGTAACTGCCAGCTAGCCTGTATGAACCCCACTAGGGACCATATGCGTAACGTGTATTCCGAACTGCGCCGGCAGAGATACACGAGAGGGTATAAAACGGTAATCTACATCGACTTTGTGACTATTGGTAACAAGATGAAAATAATGAAAACATTTAGTTCAACAGGAGAAGATCAAACAAAGTTGTCTGCACCATGAAAATCTGTTTGAATTGAGAAGTTCATGCTCTTGATATGTGCAAGAATTTCATTTACGTTCTCATACTGCCGATTTCAATGACGGAAGCACGTATAAGAGCTACTAACTTATGCAACAAGTTGCCCAATGAGGTTTTTTGCGTACGAGTCGCTGGAATGATGGAATTTATCGCTTTTTTACATATGACAAACCAATCAGAACTCAATCAGAAAAAAATTAAATAAATAAATTAGCAACTCCCCCGGTGACTACTCAAAATAAATGCATATCTTTAAACACCGTCGGCGAATATTTTTAAAACAATGCACATGTTTCCCGCCAGAGAAATTATACGACAAGAAAAACATGCGACAACAAAAATTTGTATACCAGACAAAATCTTCTTTGCATAATGATTTTATTACCACAAATCAAACAGTTCTACAAAATATCTTTTACACTTTTATTGGTCCAATATTCGCTATGATATCATCATTTTAATCTCATAATCAAGAAGTTTGACCGATGAAAAAGCCACTAAATTTGTGTAGGTAATATTATGTTTCGTTGTAAGCTTCTTTTATTCAGATATTGAGATATTGAAATGGACTAAAAGAGTAGGTAAATTGGATGAACTAATAGAAAATCGAAACCGACTCCTAAATCACTCAATATTATTACCATAATGCACGGGAAATGCATTCGGAACTGAATTAAAAACGATTTACCGTTCGAATAGATAAAAATTTCGTTCACAACATTTGGGGTTTCCCTGATCCAATTTGTTGTGAATCGCACGGCAACCGCAAGAAAATCAATGTCTTCTGTCTAGTTAAATGCGTATATTAGAAATAACACGATCTTAACTACTTATTTCTCACTATGAAAATGGGGAGCAATAAAAATGAAATACCGCTTATCCGATACAAAACATATATGCGTATCATCACTTTGTATATATATGCATCGTGTGTTCTTGGTTAAACGAATGTTTGGCATTGAGTTGAAAAGATCTAATATTGTAGCATAATCAACCGAGCTCTGTTTTTTTTTATTTGGCTTTGGTGAGTGTCGTTAATGAGGATGTAATTTATCGATGAGTTGATCCTATTCAATTTTAATTTTTGTGTTACTGAGATGATTCCATTGGTATGCACTGTTTAGTACATCTGTATGGAGTAAATGGATATTAATATTAATGGTGTTGTTTGAGAATTAACGTTTCAATTTATTGTTATACGTATTATGGTGTCGAGTCGTGATTGCAAAATGGAAGATATAATGGAAGATTTGTGTATTTGAATTGATTTAATTGAAGATAATTGTTAAATACTGCGGGATTTAATTAAATACAAGTGACTGACGTACTGACGTACACCGATTAAGATAAGAGAGTTCAGAAATATTCCCAAAAAGAAGGACCGATTTTCTGCTGTACGTCGCATTTTTCTTACTATTGTTTATGCTGTACGGCATTGTTATAAAACTGTCTCAGAGAGACTTCACGGAATTAAACGCTTTCACTCGGTGATAGACTCTGTGTGAATTATTTTGTGTGTGTTGGTGACGGTCTTGTCTTGCAAGCAAAACTCACAAATACAATCAAATGAATCACTTAGAGACCCACAGCAAGTGATAGCGTTTAATTCCTCGAAGTAGCCTATACTTTCAATTGTTTATTTCTTAATGACGGAAGCAAAAGAAATTAGAAAATTTATTCGATACACGAAACAACCTTTGAATTTGCCCATAGGACCAAAATAGAAAGGGTGGCTTATTTATTTCCAGTTTTTATTTGTTATATACATTCCAAATCTAATGCGATGATGGGTACGTTACGGTTACGTACCCACTTTATATTTGTAGATGGAAAAAATATTGAACTCAAACGACTTGAATCATATTCTTTATATAGATTACATGGCCTCCATCTACACTATTTTCATACTTTTTTATATACCTTTTTTTGCTGGTCCTCTCTATGTACAAACTATCTATTCCTTTACACATTTCCCATTGGTTGTGTATTGTGATCAATATAATATAAAAAAAAGTTAAGGTAGTCTAGACAAACCGTATGTGTATATAAATGTGGATTTTTATATACAGAAGAAATGGATCTTACTATGACTACGCACATAAAAAATCAACAAAAATTTAACAATTTTTTTCCACTGTATTTTGTAGATCAAAACAACTCTGACTCGTACGGATATGATGTCTTTAAAAAAAATAAATAAATAAACACAGGAACCGGTAGATATGGTTGCAGTGGATTTTTTATGATTGACCCGGTAAATTGTGCAGATTTGATGGTTGATTGCGTTTTTTTTTATGTATCTTTTTTATGGGTGAATGGACCTATGTTATTGTTTTAGCATTTGGACTGTATATACAACACAATTTTCATTCGATACGGATGACACGTTCCATATACTTTTTTTCTAATAGAAACTTTATTACTAAAATATTTGAGAACCACAATTCATCAATAAGCTACGGAGGGGCTGCTGCCTATAGAATACGATTGTTATTCAGTGTTGCTATACAAATTATGATTTTTTCACTGTAGGCGAATGTAAAGTGCGACGCACTCCAAATCAACAAAAATAGTACTGAAAAGGCTTTGCTTTCACTTCTACAACTTAATGCAGTTCGGTGGCGCCACTTTTCTACTTCTTACTTTCGAAGAACTAGATTTTCTACTTACTGGCAACATTAGGACCATTCCATATTTCTACTTTGTGAATTATGAAAACGCAATACACCAAATGTAGTTTCACTCACTCAATGTGAAAAATATAACATTTTGCATAAACCAACTCAAGCAAATTCGTAATGGTGACGCAGTGTAGGATTCGAACAAGTAACAAATGTGTAAAGTGTTGTGTCTTAGTAGATGAGGATTGAGGAGAAAAATTTAGAAAATTTTGAGAATTGCGATCTCCCATAAAAGAGCAATAAGTTGACATCTTGAAGCAAAAAATCGTTGTGATGCAAGTGATAAATATGAGCAAACTGTTGGTTTCTCGGAGAGGTAGAATGATTCACTTCCGTTACAAGATCGCTAAGTTTATTTGTAACTCCAAATATTTCTGTAAACATTGCCAGCCATTCTCAAGGCAATTTTGAGTAAGTGGTATCTTATGTAAATTAGTAAATTATCCAGGTGTGCCTTTTAAGTTACGCGCCCGACCGACGGTCGAATTCCATTTTGAACATTATTGATCCTAAAATAATTACATTTTTATGACTGAAATAAATTAGGAAATAATTTTAACAAAAATTCCACGGTTGAACCTTAAAATAAACAAAAACCACATTTTCTTCATTCTTTTTGTCTTTGTCTGTGTAATGGCATTCGTGTGACCAAACAGCGTCTAGCTGTAATTGTTTTACAACTGCCCCATGTAATTAAACTTGAAAAAAGATTCTTTCTTTTGTTGACCAGGAACTTTGAAAAATATGGCCTCAATTAAGCAAGACATATTGTAATTGTCCACAGTTTAGTTAAAATTTTAAAAGTAATAACATTTACATATGGGAACCATTTTTTAATACAAAACTTTTTTTGGTCTGGGGGGATTTAGAAATATTTCGTAAAAATAAGTGTTCAGCTTTCCATCCTTTGAGATCAATGCTTCGAATGAATAGTTGCAAGGCGCGAATATGCCTAAACAATAGGCAGGAGAAAAGGTTTTTGGAAAGATACTAAAAACTCCAAATTATTTCATTTTTTCTTTTTTCAAATTACTACCAGCAAACTTAATATCTCGCTCATTAAATGAGCAAATTATAAGTTACTTACTTGTTTGAAAAATTGGGATTTCACTGGCGTAGTTTTCAAAGAGAGAAAGAGAGTTTTCAATTCAAGGATTTGATTAGCGGGTTAGCAGATGAGTCAATTCTCCTATTAAATTTAGAGTTGATCTTTAGGATTTGTGTCCTGACAGGGGGAACGCTGGCTTGATCGTGAAGGTCGTAAATGGGGTTGAGTCTGAAGGATAATTCTTAGGCATTTGTTTTGAGCAAGATGAAGTTTGTAAATGTGCGTTGCCACACAATTCGATCTAACGGGGCAAGCATGGAGTGATATGCTTCTAATCATGGACCCTTGTATCGCAATATTATTAACTTGGTTGAGTCGAGATTTTCGATTCATATAAAGGATTGAGTGATTTTTCAACTGCTAAGTCAGTATGCTTTTTAAAATTCGCCGTTTTGTCAATCGTCACACCTAAGTATTTAATTTCTTAGCTCCATATAATGTCAGTATTCATATATCTAACTTGGGATGACGGAAGCCATTTGTTAGCTTTACGCCTGGTGAAGTAGACTGCTTGAGTTTTATTGGCATTAAGTCTGATCTTCCATTTGTAGTCCACAGTAGTCTAATAGTTGTTGACTCGCCTTGTTGAGTTTAGTCAAAATCTTCTTTGGGCTATTACTAGCATAGTACACGGCAGTGTAGTCCTCAAATAAATCTTTCTCACAAGATGTTATACTGAGATCGGATGTAAATATAATATATTGAATGGGCTCGGACTCTGTAGGCTTCCTTATGGGAAGTCCAGCGAATATACAATACATGGGAGAGCTGCTCCTGTTGATAGACACAAAGAATGTCCTTCTTGTCAGAAATTTTAACAAGATAAAGAGGGAAATTCCTGTTAAATAACTTGCGAATATCGAAATCGAGCATACCCGTGGATAGTGAATTCCGTATGAAACGAATCAATTTAAGCAGCTGGTGGTTAGCTGAGCGGCCGGGTCTGAAGCCGAATTGCTTATGAGCTGCGATATGGTCATTAAGTCTCTTTAGAATGGGTTTCTCAAAGATCTTGCTGAGCGAGCACAGCAGATTTATCGATCGAAAGTTCGAAGGATCAGAGGGATCTTTCCCTGGTTGAGGATTCGGAATTACTTTTGCAATCTTCCACTTTTCCGTGAAGTATAACAGTTTCAAAGACGCTCTAAAGAGGTACGTTAGTGAAAGAATGCCATTAGTTGCTAATTCCATCGTTCGTCACCAGGACTTTTTTAATCTTGAGTTTCTGTATAGCCTGTCTGGTTTCTTTGGGTGTAGGCATCGCCAGTTCAGACACAAGCGGTGAAAAATAATCGACATTTGAGAATTAAATGAGGAGTTCACATCAGTATCTGTATGCGGGTCACTATGATCATTGAGGGTTATAAGTGAGCTTTTATGAAGGATTCACCGATACATTTTGCTTTTTCAGAATCCGTGAGAAGCATACGACCTAAACATTCTTTCAGGGAACAAGTCCCATTATAGCTGTTTTTAAGCATTTTTGTTACTTTCCACAGTTGATTGAAATTAGGGTTAATTTGGGAAAGTTTGTTATTCCAGTCGACATTCTTGGCCTCATCAATGAGTTGTAACCATCAAAATCTATCTGTTTCTTAAAATGTGTTTTTAACGAGTTTATCGTTGTCAGAATTTCGATCTTTGAATAAATATGTTAATAGAACGCTAACAGATTTGAAAAATCGGACATCTTTTGGAAAAGCTTAGGCAAAAGTGTAGGAAATTGATAATATTCTTCAGAGTATACGCCAAACACAACTCTTCTGTTCAACGCTTGAAACTACAGTAACATTTATTTCATATAACATTAGAGTCGGGTCCATACTATAAAAGACCATATGACCAGTTGAACATTAATTGATTCCGACTAAAAGAACAAAAGAAGCTTTGTTAAAGCTTTTCCGAAGGATGTCCGATTTTGAAATCGGAAGAATTTGGTTAATTGGTTAGGAACATAAAACGTTAGTTAATCGCTAAGGTTAATCGAAAAAATACAAAATAGGAATACAAGCTTACAAATATGCACATACTGGCCACTTTGGAGGCTACTTTTCTTTTTTACAACACAAAAGCTTGTATTTTGTTGTATACTTGTTCTGAAAAGGACTAGTAAATTCAACACTACTTTTGAATTCCTTTGATTTTTCTCGTATTTTAGAAGCAATATCAATAGCTCAGTGGTAACGTACTGGCCTTCCACCAAGAATATCCTCGTGAGTACAAATCCTGTGTACAAATATTTTAGTCTGACTTTAGGCGGAGATATAATTAGCACCAGAAGAAATCCTGATGGTAAAATGCTACCTACCGTTAGGCGTGGTTCGGAATTCACGTTAAGCATGTGGTTCGAAAATATTCCTGCCCGTAAAACAGATTGAAGGGGCGAACCGGGATTCTAAGCCCTAGTAGTTTCCGCACGTAGCAAATAATAGAAAGCACTAGGTTTGTGTGCAATTTCTCACTAAAACAGTAAAAAAAACTAGCGCACTGAGGAAAATATCTACAAGCGACGTAAGAATTGTGTTTCATGTTTTATGTGAGCTCTTAACACGTTCGTTACGTATGACATACTACACAATACTTCGATAATACATTCACCGCTTATATGATACATCGGCGGCGAATATAATACGCCGGCGACGTATATAATACGTCGGTGGCGTATATAATACGTCGGCAGCGTATATAGTACGTCGGCGGCGTATATAATACGTCGGCGGCTTATATAATACGTCGGGGGCGTATATAATACGTCGGCGGCTTATATAATACGTTGGTGGCTTATATAATACGTCGGCAAGGTATATAATACGTCGGCGGCGTATATAATACGTCGGAGGCGTATATAATACGTCAGCGGCGTATATAATACGTAGGCGGCGTATATAATACGTAGGCGGCGTATATTATAAACACAATTCCTATGTCGCTTGAAGATATTTTCCTCAGTGCGGAAGAATCTGTAAGAACAATCAATCTGAGCAAAATCCAATAAAAAAATTGCGAGACTAGTAAACAAAAAATGATCTAGTCTCTGATCTGGACGTGTTGTAGGGGCAGATTATAACAATTATATCGATTGAACGGAAGCGGAAAGCAAAAGGTAGTAAGCGCTTGTAGGAATGTTTAGGTGAGGGAGACTGCTAAAAATTACATTTGTTTCAGAAAAAATTTCGTTTAATACAACAAATACAATGATCTTGCCTCTGACCCGGACGGTTTGTAACGGCGGATGTACTGTAAAAAGAATCCTCTCGAAAGGAATATCTAAGAAACTTTAATAAAAAAAAATACTACAGACAAACCGATACCTATAAATTTAATGAAAAGTTGAATTGAAAGTGTTAATTAGAAATAAAAATCAAATAATTTCTTTCTTTAACAACACATCTCCTCCCGAAACACATAAATATGTGAAATAAAAAAGAAACCGTAACAAATTCTCCACACCGACCGGTTGATAGGTAAAGATGGGTACAGAAAAAAAAATATGAATGAAAATGACGCAACGCAACCGCTCAAAATAAAAAAAAAAATAAAAATAAAATTATGCGCTGTGTAATTTGTAAAACATAAGTGTTAACACAAACATATTATGTCCCAGATAAAGTTTCGAGATAGCTGACACGCAAATAGCCCTTTTTTCGTTTCGTAGTAAATTTTTCCGTTTTTTTTTCATTGAAAGAATATGTTATTGGTGAACTAGTGAACTATACGTGCGATATGTTGCAAAGGTATCGCCTGTTTGGAGAGTGTAAAATGTATGATTTTTTCCTGCTGATTGCATGATAGTACGGCAGAAACTGACCTTTGATGAAAGAATTATATTTTCTGTAAAATTGGGGGTCAGGCCTTTTGTTATGTTATGTTTTTTTTCGTCGGAAAGTTTGAACAAATTCCCAGATTCTGTATGTCTTTCAGATTAGATTTCTATATAATTCATAATGTTTCCGGCTATTTTTGATTCTTTAAACTGTCATTTCAATCAGATTATCCCATACGGAATACGAGATAAAACACGCACATGACTTTTCATTGACCATTTCGATTTCGTTCATTTTTTATTATATTTCTTTGTTATATACAACAACGTACATGCGTTCAATCCATATAGTAAAAAGATATTTTATGTACTCGGCCGAAAAAAAAAGAATCCAACATATACGTTATGTGGTGTGCATGTATAGACATTTTATGTATGAACGACATTGTTGTTACATTCACAAAAATCATATGGGTTTTAGGAATGGTCTAAGGCGCGAAAAATCGACCATATAAAGTTTTATATACAAAAGTGAAAACACGTTTCTTCAATAAATATCATATGTACTTGACTCTTGTACATAGGAAAATGCTGTCTCTATATATAAATAGGAATATATAACGCTCATGTGTTCATAGAAATCATCCATCTAACAACACTATCATCGTCATCATCATGTTGTTATAGTGTGGATTTGAAATGGTCGCATTAAAATTTGTGTTTTTTTTATGCTGCTGCTTCTGCTACCAAATTCCAAACAATCGTACACTACTGATACACCATATGTCATACAACGGTTTAGGTTGGGCATTGTGTACTAGAACGCACATAGTGTTTTTATAGTAAAAAAAAGAGTCATAAAATCTATTCGATGATAACAATCTATTCCATAAAAGTGAAACGATGAGCGATCCTTTGATAGGAATTAGAAGGGATATTATTCGGTGTAAATTTGGTAGGGTTTCATAATAGAGTTTGATCGATTTTTCAAATAAAAAATAAATAAAAATGGACAAATGAAGATGAGAATTCGGAGGATGTTTTATAATTGGATTTTTTTTCTTCTGTTTGATAATTATGAGGGCCTTAAAAAAGAAGATAATTTCGAATATTTTATCCTTGCTTCCTCCTTGACTTTATTTTAAATAAATAATATTAAAACGTGTAAAACAAGGAAAAATGTTTACCGAAAAATTGATTGGAGAAGAGTTTTAGATTGATAGATAAAATTACGATAGATAGATAAAATTACGATAGGTAGATAAAATTACGACACATAGATAAAATTACTCGGTTAGTGTGACGCCGACTTATGTCAAACCATATCGAATTTCATGCACAATCTCTATACCAAAAAAATGTAAAGTATTTCACAGGTTATGCATTTCATCATGAAATACGCTATACTTTGCAATATGATGAACAAAACGCGCCAATTATTGGCAAAAATGCAGATATCTCTTAGGTTGTGCACATGCATTGTTGCGTCAAGGCTTCCTTTTAAGAGCACGTAGCAAAAATTTGAACTGTCAAATTTGCGATGTTTTTTAGAACAGAATTCTGCGTAAATAACAAATTTTTCAAAATTATAGCTTATGTACTGTGAGAGAGTGACTCTAACACGAATAATAGATGAATAAGAATTCGAAAAGTTTTAGCATGAAGGTCGAAAGCTGCTCTGACATCGCATTCCAATTTTGTTTGCGATGTTATACTTAAACTTTTAGAATTCCGATTCATCTATTATTTGCGTAATAGTCGTCCTCTCATAGTACATGGGATATAATTTCGAATAATTTGTTCTTTGGCTCATTCCACGCAACATTGTACCGTTATAAATGATGTAAATGCTGTACACGCTCTATGGGATTAAGTGTACATCCAGTATAATAATAATAGTCCCAATGGCACTGATTAGTCGGGAGCAACACTGTTAAGTGTCTGGTTCGACTGCCGGAGTGTTACACTGAGTAACTGCCAGTTAGTGTGTATTAACCGAGCTAGGGACCACCTGCTCAACGTATATTCCGAACCACACCTTCGATTGAAGGATTATTTCTTTTTACGATTTTGGCGCGCGCTAGTATATCTGACAACACTTAAGCGAACAGAATCGAATCACAACCCTAACGGTATAGATTTTTTCATTATTTTTTGACGTTTACACACACCTTATCAGCTGGATAAGAACCTGCTTGTTTCGTACACAGTGCATCGGATATGGCTGACGTCATACTTCGTTGTGTACAAATCGTTACGATATCGGTATACCAACTACCCATTTATGAAGATTGGGTGAGCTTAGGAACGTTACTTTCATGATAAGCGTTGAAGAAAAATCCTATACAGAATTTGTCCACACCGGGGCTTGAACCCGGGTATTCTTGGTAGAAAGCCAATACGTAACCACTGAGTCCCGTCAAGTGTTTTTTTTCCTCAGTGTAGTTTTGTTCAATTATTTATTTTTTCCTAAGTGCAGTTTTGTCCAGTTATTTCATTTTGTTCAGTTTTGTGTGAAAAAGAAAACTGTTCACTTTTAAAATAATGAAAATGGCTCAATAAATTGTAACCTGGAAACGATATGTTTTGTCTCAACTTATTATGGATCACGTGCAAAGAAAGAACGAAATGACATATGAAATTGTAAGCCTAGGTCACGGTGGAATTAGCCATTTACGCAGGATTCTCTTTTTGTTATCTATAGGGTCCGTCCTCGAATGATCTGCACAAAGGGGGAGGAAGAATTTGAAAAAACAGAATGTGACAAGAGGAAGGGGGTTTTCCGAGATAGATGTCTGCTTACAAATTTACATAGGTAAATTGTGTTGATTAAACCTTTGCGACCAACGCCACTATTTATGATATCGCAACTTTTACATGCATCCGAATTTCGTGCTTTTTTAAATTTGTTTCAAAGCGGAAAACAGAAAAAACGATGTTTTCAACAAAACCCAATATCTGTACCCAAAATTGGCTCACCTACTATTTCTCACTCAGCAAAAATTTTTCGCTCGCTGCGTTCGCGATCTTATAATCAAAGTATTGCAATTTGAAAAAAACTTCGTGTGCAGGCGCTTTGCTTCCAGCAAAGTTCGTTTTATTCAATAAAATTTTTCTCGCTCGCTACGCTCGCACTTCATTTTTCAGAAAATCGTAACGAAGTTCTCGTCAATTTGACTGACCATAATTTCACTATTTCTGCTTTATCAGATTTTCACATCGCGAATAAAATAGGAATAAGCACGAAAAACTGGGCCCCCTTATTAAGAATTTGGGGCACCTTCAATGAAAAAATTGGTCCCCCAAGCCGAAAATCTCACTCAGTTCGAAATTCTTATAAACGGCTCAATTAAAAGGTGTCACTAATGACAGATTTTGCAACTTTACCCATCAGAGTGGATCAAAAACGTTCTCCGCGGTTTTCCTTTTGCTAAAACGTTATTAAATACTTACAGATTGCCTCACTAAAATCTGAGGCTCCACAAATTCCCACTTATTTTCACGAAAATGTTGATTTTCTCATGCATTCTTTTCCGAAAACGAACATAGTCTACAAAAGTAAACAGACTCCCGCATAATTTATTATTTCGCATTCCCTTAATTTTCGGATATGGACCTCTGTGCCTAGATTAGAAATTAGATGGCTAGAAATTTGACACTCTCAGTGAATGTTGACAGCTCTCACCCAACGATCAACTGAACGAAGAAATAATTGCTGAACGCACTCTCAGTGCGCCGCAAATTGTAAGGAGGTAAAACATGAAATGTCAATTTAACGTTGCTTTGTGACTCTACCACTCTTATTCCGAAAAATTCTGAAAAAATTCAGAAAAATTCTTAAAAAATTCCAAAAATTTCTGAAAAAATTCCGAAAAATTCTCAAAAATTTTTTTCAGAATAAAAAATCTACAAAATAAGCCCTGGCAGTAAATTATATCTCACAAAAGATGTCGCTTCCATGCAAATACAAAAAAACACCAAATTGTTGTGATCGATGCGGGTTGTGCACAGAAGCCATGTGGCCAACGCACTTCTAATGTTTTTTTCCTAATTTTAAAACCAACATGTGCCCCTTTTTAAAGTTTTGCCACAGTATCCTTTCAACAATTTAACAAAAATATGGAATAAATTGTGCTTTTGGATATGTGTTCAATAAATCTCTTTGGGATTAACACAAGGAGCACTTTCAACTCACGTGAAATAGGATGATAGAATAACAAAGAAAAAATTTAAACAATTCATTCCTTAATTCTCTAGTAAAATATTTTCTTTAATGGAAAGATTAAACAAAAAAATAATATTATAAGAAGAAAAAACTGAATGATCCTTAAGATGATCCCTTCGGCCTTACATCTCTTTCTTTAGCAACCATAACCAGTTTTACGTCTCGGATTCTTATAAATCTTATAACCAAACAATAAACGCACACAAATATATATTCATCAGCTAACCATAGGGAATTATGATTAAATCTACAACAATAAGAAAAAAATAATTTCATTTATTGGGTGCGGAGGTGCAGAGGAATTGAAAAGAAATGAAATGAAAGATTGTGTGGCCCGTTTATTCAATTAAGAATTTTTCGGATTTTTTTTTAATTTTTTTTGTTATTCAATCTCATTGTGCTTATGGATCTTAAGACTATTTTTCTTTACATCTTCCCTAGTCTTAGCTACGATGTTAACTTAACATAATGATGTATGTATAATGCTTATGCCTAATGAATGGTGAATGAAATTATGATGAATGTTTTTTTTTCGATATTGACCAAGATGTATGCCACATACGCCGAACATTGTTGCTGTAACTATGATTAATCACAAATCAATCACATACACCATTTAATGTGGTCACTTTGCACGATGTCGGGTAATCAGAAAACGATATGGTTTTATGGACGTTTTAAGTGAAATGAGATTCGTTTTATGAATAACTATGTATTTAACTGAGAGAATTTCCAATTCAAATAAATTAGCAATTCGAAGTTCTATTCAACGAACGCACTCTGCCCTACTTTGTTGGGATTTTCGGTTATTATGCCCCAACATTTTTCATTTCACTATTGTGACAAAAGTCCCACTATCTTCCACTTGTGACAAAACTTACAACATTTTTCAAGCCGAATAATTTTTTATTTGTGACAATAGTTCCACAATTTTCCATTTGTAAAAGGAAACTCCCTTTCCCACAGTTCCATAATTTTGCATTTGTATATCGAAGTCACCCAATTTTCCACTTGTGGAAAAATTTCTATAATTTTTAACTCTTGGCAAAAGTTCCACTTTTTGACAAAGTTTCTAGACAATTTTTCATGTGTGACAAGAGTCTTACAACTTGACAATTGCGGTGAGAGTTTTTGTGGACAGAGTAAAAAAACGTCCGTCTTGTGTAACCGCAAACATGACAAGAATAGGCTTAATGCCGAAAATAGACGCTAAAGTACAGAATATATTTTCATTGTTCTATTTCCTACGTTTATACTGGAAGACCAGCAGTTGTACCCAGCCGGTCGTTTTTTTACCCAGAGGAATCGTTTAAACGGAATCGCTAAAATTGTCCCAAGTTTTTAATCAAAAACGTACAGACGTACATGTTTTGCCTTGGTGCTCGGTCGAATGCCTTCTTCAAATAAATGAAGCATAGCTATGCTACGCTACTCATAGGTACAAATCTTTCTTCTTTGCATAAAGCTTTTCATCTTTTTAAAAGTCTACCAGAGACAGAAAATCTATTACTGACACCTCCTTAGAGACCTGAAACGACTGAGAATCTCATTCACTTCACTTTCCACAATATTCCTAAGATGTCTGGAAATACACTCGCGTACACATTACCAACCACACTCAAAAGCGATATTGTCCTATAGTTACTGTTGCCTTTGTTTATAGCAGCGAATCAAAATCTCCAATGAACTTTGCTCGTGAATAACCATTCCTTCTGAGCTTAAGAGAATTAAGAGAATATTTACAATAAATGATATGATATAGACAACTACAATCATGAACATACGTTAATATTACGGCAATCACACATTGCCTTTTTCACTTCTTTAACAACCCCGTTACATCGAAACGTACATACACAGTACATCAACGTGCACTGTAGTGCATCAAAGTGTACTGTAGTGCATCATGGTGCACCGTAGTGCATCATGGTGTATCGAAATGCATCATGGTGCACCGCAGTGCATCAAAGTGCACCGTGGTGCAACAATATCCATCGTAGTCCAACAAGGTGCACCTTAGTATATCAAAGTGCGCAGTGGTGTATCAAAGTACGCCGAAGTGCACTGAGGTGCATCAAGGTGCACTGAGTTGCATCAAGGTGCACTGAGATGCATCAAGGTGCACTGAGGTGCATCGAGGTGCACTGAGGTGCATCGAGGTGGACTGAGGTGCATCAAGTTGCACTGTGGTGCATCAAGTTGCACTGAGGTGCATCAAGTTGCACTGAGGTGCATCAAGGTGCACTGAGGTGTATCAAGGTGGGCCGAGGTGAACAAACGTGTACCGAGGTGTATCAAGGTACGCCGTAGTGTATCACTGTGCACTAAGGTCAACCAAGGTGTGGTGCACCGAGGTTTCAGTTTTAGAATACAGATTTCATAACGACAATTGTTGCAACTGTCAACGAACCGCAGGATGAAAACACATTCTGTACTTTGTCGCCTGTTTTCGACATGTAACTCGAATATTATTTGTTACAGAATAATAGCGTTTGCCAAACTCATGACATTACTATCGGTATATACTGCAATGTAAACAAACAAGATGCCGCTGTATGTGTTTTGAAAAATATTTTGTGGTATTTGCAATTTTGATGTAATTTTAGTGAATTTTGTCATTTTGTGTGCTCCTTAATTGAACTTTTTTAAAAGAAAATATGGTAAATGCACCAGTTATATGCCATTTATGAGTCTCCGGCCAAACCATAGTTTCGCTAGTAATCGGCAACTTTTTGCATTGAAATGTGGCTGGTTACTGGTGCCATGCCGGCAGGAGAAAGAAGTTCAATTACGTGGTGCCAATGTTACCATTTGCTTTTTTTTACGTCGCAGACTACTACCAGCAACCCCATCTTACTGCAAGTTAAGAAAATGATTTCCGCCACTGTACAATTCCCGCTATTTTTCGAAAAAAATATTCTCGATCGTCGATTTTTTCATTTATTTCATTTTTAATTTCAATAAAAATGAAACTCACTAAATCAAACAGCTTGCTTCTTTCGTACTATAACTTAAAACATAAATTACTTTTCTCGGTGCTGCGTTGCGCCGGCCGTGAGAATTTGCTTCTACCTGTTCTTGTTTACTTTTTGTAGTGAAAACTAAACACAAAAACACTTGAAATATTTTCCGTTCAGAACACATGTGAGAATCACATATCTCACCGATTTGAATAGCTTTTTTTTTCAAGTCTACTGCCAAACTACATGCATGCATAGAGGCATTGTTACTTGAGTAGTAAAGTGATACGAGTAAAGTTTACAATAACATTTATTCACCTTGAGTATTGCGTTAGTCATTTATCATGATTCGATTTCGATGCTAATTTTAATTGAGCCATTGAACACATTGAAAGAACATTGAATTTTTCAAAAATATTCAGTTTAATTTATCCAAAACTTCAATTTACACTATCACTAGCGAATTTTTTGTTTGATTTCTCATCATCACTCTGATCCTCCATGTGCAGTTCCTTCGATCTGGTTGGGTTGTTCCAATGTTGGATTTCACCATCGGCAAAGACCAGATAAAATAGCCCAGTTCCGAGTAAAATACCGAACACTATCCAAAATACGATTCTGAAAGGCAATATTTAATTCAAAAAAAGATTCATTTGTCACCTGACAATAATATGTCAAACCTCCA
The DNA here is from genome assembly GCA_029228625.1 of Pseudolycoriella hygida. Taxonomy (NCBI): domain Eukaryota; kingdom Metazoa; phylum Arthropoda; class Insecta; order Diptera; family Sciaridae; genus Pseudolycoriella; species Pseudolycoriella hygida. The sequence goes on along the minus strand of WJQU01001814.1, from coordinate 9,099 downwards.
CTCGTAGATTGTTGCCTTAAATAAGAAAATCGAAAGTTAATTGCAAAAATTAGAAACGTTCAAAGTCCACTAACATTAGGTGTAAGTAGTCCGACAGCAAGTGGAGCTATAATACCCATGGCAGATCCGCAGCTGTTGACGATTGAGATTATTGTTGGTGCGTAGTTCGGACTTAAATCCATGTTGTTGACGCGACTGTTATCTAGACCGGCGAAGCCAGAAGCGAAAGAGAAAAATAGAATGGCAGTTAGACGATTGCAACCGGAATATGAAGCCAAAATAAAGCAAACTGCGAGTCCAACAATTCCTTCATGAAACAATGAGTAAGTGAATTTAACATTTTCATCGTCGAGTACCTCACTTTACCAGTTGTTGTGAAAATCCTCCTTGTATTTTTCACCGTCAAGTACTTCTTATTGATGCAAAAATCGCTTAGCAATCCAAATGCCAGAGCACTAAAAAAATTTAGAATTTGCGGTAAAGAACTGTAGAGTCCATTCTTCTCAACATCGAAACGCATGACATCGGATAAATATTTGGGCAAATCGGTTGTCATCACGTAGAACGAAAAATCGATACCAGTCTGGCTAACAATGATCGCCCACACTGGAACACTTGTCAAAATCGCCCTATATGGCGCTAATGGCAAATCTTCATCTCTTTGAAGCGCCCCAATTTCCCTTTTTAAATAAATCTTTTCTTTCTCCGAGATGAATCGGTTCGACTCAGGATCTTTTGAACAGAAAACCGTCTGTAAATTGTAACTTGAAACAAATTTGATTCCATACGCATAGAGTGACGATGTCGGCTTACAATCTCATCAAAAAATACACTCTTCACTCACACAAAAAACGGTATTATTAGAAGTATGAAAGGTGTGATCCGCCACTTTTCAAAGGCTAGTTTGTAAATAGTTTTATAGTAAGTGTTAACTATGTGTGACACTTCTAATTATTGTTTTGGTTTTTTAACTGTATAATTCTCAACAATCTACCTCCTGTCTATTACTGTAGATTTACATAGAAATTCGAAAGTGACAGATGCTGAATTTTTCGAATCAGGCAACACCGGCTTTCATTCATAAATCGAAAGTTATTAATGAAATTTGATGTTTCCATATTAGAAAAATTGCGCATCTGTCACTTTCGCATTGCTATAGGCAGTTCTTAACGGAAATAGATGGCAGCACATTCTATACACTTGACATTTGAAGCAGACCAACTTTATCTGCCTCTTTCTAACCAACGCTTTAGCATAGAAGAACAAAAGTCGCGTACCAGGCATCTGGACACAATTTTTTTGAAAAACGTTCTCTAGATCAAATTATCTACCAGAAAAGACAACAGAAGTTGAAGAAAATAGTTGGTTTCAAGTGAAAAATGCTGAGGCACAGTCAGTTTATTAGAGGTAAGTGGCGACTCGCAACTCATATTCAACTAAATGTTTTCGTCAACATTTGTTTTGCAACTGTGGTAAATACTCTAGGGTTAACCATAGAAGAGTTTTTGTTTTTGAGTTATCATGTGAGCCGACCTCGTTTCTAAATGCGAAAAACAAGTATAGTCCGACGATTACAAATGCAAGACACCAAACAATTCCGAATACGCTGTAAATATAGAACGGCCAATGCCAACCAGTGAGGTGTTGAAGTACGACACCTGACAAATAAGTCGATAGGATTGAACCAAACTGTTTAAAGATTTCTTGTTCATCATCTGTCAAATTTTCCCACATGATTTACCTGAATGCCACTTAACACAAGAACTCCTAAAGTTGTTCGTTCACACAAAGGTATCCACGTAGATAACAATCCGAACACAGCTGCATACATGAACCCCTGACAAAGTCCCATAACTACACGATTTCCAATCAACAGATATGCGCCTCCCAGCGTAATGGACACTGGTGTCAAACATGTCAAAACACTTGTCGCCACATTTCCAGCTAATAACAAAACCTTTCCTCCAAATCGTTCAACTAATATCCCTCCGGGTATGTGCGTGATGATATATCCCCAATAAAAAGACGATAGGATAACACCCTGCAATGCTTCACTCCATTCATATACACCTTCCACACTAATTATTTGTTCGACTCCATCGTCTCCGATTGTTTCATTGTCAATGGGACAAACATCACCAGAAATAATCGACTCGTTTGTGTAGGTTTTCTTAGCAATTTGAGTGATAGCAATGCTCAGTAAATTTCGCATCATGTACTCCGTCATAAAACCGAGGAATACCATAATAGCGAGTACGATTCGCTGAGGTAGACAGCACGCTAACACAACAAAATAAAAATAAAATATAAAAACATTACGTTGTGCACAATATCGGAATCGGAAGTGTTTTCAATTTTATCTGTAAACTCACTCGTCATTTTCTGTAAATTGTTAGTTGAACGGTCTATACAACACTATACATGTGATAATAGAATAATACGTAATGCACTCAATAGTAGCTGTTATCAATGCTAATAATTCAATTGTCAGATTAAGACGAAGACAAAGTTACACATGTTTTGCTGATAATAGTGTGTCACTTCGTCGTAGTTAGACGGCTGCGATTATACTAACTCTCCTCTATACATCTCATTAACATTGTTTTGATCGGTTTCTCACTCGAAGTTATAGCGTACACAGACAATAATACAGGGTGATCAATCACGTCCGTCAGTCGAAACTCAACTAAACCATTTTCTATACATAAATGTAATCGACTCAGGTTTTCAGCTCAAATTTGTAAATCGCCTACAGGTATCTCCACGCGGTCAGTGGTTCCACACAATTTCTACCGACAATTTCCTTGAAAAAGCGGGAAATATCTGAACTGTCAAAAGCACAAAAAAGAGTGGAATAAAGTTGTGCGTCGACCTAGGGCGATGAGTGGATTACATGATTTTCTGTTATTTTGCGCAGGCCATTGATTAAGGATCGGAATGTGTCGACCCAGACCTGACCCACAGTTTTAGAACGCACAGAAAAATAATTTCTGTGACTTCTGCAACTGTGCGTCGACCCGCTAAAATTGTGGGTCAGGTGACTTCTACAACTGTGGGTCAGGTGTGGGTCGATCCACTCCGATCCTTACAGTTGATCAAACAAGGTTGATTTTTCATACAAATTGGAAGCTTGGAATAGTACATTCCAACAACACAAGATGTGTACGTATCCCGAGTGCGTAGCACAAGGAAAGTACAACATCGCATGTCTATTTTGAAAGATATTTTTCTGTATTTGCGAGAGTGTGTTGATGCATCATGCAGCGAAAAAGAGCTTCCACTACCTAGTAATGGAAATACAAACATAAATACACTCTCGCTTATGCAGGAAAAATACCGAAATAAGCCGTTCGAGTAGAAAGTATGCTATCGGCGCACAGGTCGATTAATGGATATAACTTTCACACTTTTACTGCGTTACCAATTCAGTTCAATAGACCCTTTTAGTGCGGTTCAATTTTGAATTTTCCTCTGCGTTACAATCGACTTTCGTACGACATATGAGTAATTACGTTAGGTACGTGCGTAAAATCAGCACACAAACAATAGATTTTTATAGCGCCACCTTGTGTCAAATTATTCAAGTTGCAATTAAAATTTAAATGTTGAGCGGACTGAAAGGGTCAATTGCACATTTGACGAAAACCGAAATTTCGCATATAATAACAATCTCTAGGGTTGGGATGATGGGTGGAAGGTGGTAGCGCCGTTTGCAATTGTAAAGTGGAAGAGGGGATGTGACCGTACCGGTCCCCTAAATTAGTACACAGACCCCATTAAAATGACGGACCAGGCGGATTTACCCCCTTTCCCTCCTCTAAACCAGAGTGTGAAACGAATGTGCATTTAGATTAACATGTTGTAAGCGACACCATATACAAGTAGAAACTAAGATATGAACAACAAAGAACTCTCGAAACAACTAATGTTTACATACGATGTACAAAAAAGTAGTTTCTGAGAAACGAAATGTACAAAGTACAAGGCTCAAAGGAGTGTTAGTAATGAAGTAGTGATATACATATGCACAATGAATAATTGACATGTTCTCATGTCCGATCAGCGAAGAGCAATTTGATTGTATAATCCAATAATTTGAGCTACACTATGAGTTACAAACATTTTCGATTTTTCTTCAGTGTATGTGTTCATCGAGTGTGCGGAAATAGTCAAAAACAAAAACTCTGTGTTATTTGTTCGAGTTTTATAGCATATTATTAACCAAGGGATATAATGGCGCGATTGTAGTCGAAGTGAAGTGAATGTCCGAAGGGCTCCGACTCGATGAATATTCACGTACCGAGACTATAATCAAGCTATTTACTCATTGATTAATACGACATTTTATATAATTTGGGCAAATAATTAGACTTTCGGCTCATGTTTTTTTTTTAATTTTTATTGAGACTTGACGTCATGATATTATAGTCGGACTATAATCCAAAGTATATCCCAGTTTGTATGAAACTCGACTATAATATGGTCGTTATACTTTCAGGTATATAAAAGGCTAATATGCATATGCCCGAACGATATAAATATTATTATCGAATGTGGAATGAATGGATCGTATAAGAGTTACATTCCATCCACTGCATTTTGGATGAATTTTTGATATTTTCATTGTCTATCAACCAAATTATAGAGCTTTCTTCATCCTTTCTCATCCCTTTCCCAGCCCCTGATCTTCTCGCATGCAGCTTAGCGACAAAAGAATTCGTTAGTAGAACCCTCGCCAAAAGTCTGTATGCAATAGCCAAATTCTTGTCAGACCAACTTGTCTTTTTCATTTTGTGGAGTAGTTTTTCTGACAGATAATTTGACGTAGTTCAAGGTTTGTGAAGACTTACTTACTTACTTAACCGGCACTACAACCCATTAAGGGTCTTGGCCTTCTGCAACATGCTTCTCCAACCGGACCTATCCTCAGCTAACGTCTCCTAGTGGATACTCCCACAGTTTTTAAGTCGGCAAGAGCTGCGTCATACCATCTGGATTTTGGACGTCCTGCACCTCACGTTTGTGAAGATCGTTTTCTAAAAAAAATGGGTCTTGATGCCCGGCACGCGACTTTTGTTCTTTTATTTTAAAGCGTTGGTTAGAGTGAGACAGAAATAGTTGGTCTCTTTCTAAATAACGCTTTAGAACAAACAAAAGTCGCCTGCCGGGCAATTTTTTCGAAAAACGTTCTTCACAAACGTTGATCTAAGTCAAATTATCTGCCATCAAAACCACTCCTCAAGATGAAAAAAGAAGTTGGTCTAACGAGAATTTGGTTAGTATGCAATTTACGGTAGATGACTGTCATTTTTAAATCATTTAGACAAACTGATCAAGTGGAACCACTGCAAATATCAATTTATACTCGCTCTGGCGAATAGCATTTTGTCTCTTGGAAAGTTTCCAAAATGAAAAAAAATGTATTTTTAATTTTCATCGTTAATGAACAATGGACATATTTCTTTTTTAATTTTAACCAAGTAATAAAAATGACGTAAATTTTAATAAATTGATGGACAATGTTTCCCCTGGTTTTAGCACATTTCACTCTCAATTTTATGATTCACTTTTAATGAAATGCGGCCGTAAAATTTAACAAGACTGTAAGTCATATCGACCGGTTAATGTCCGTTATATATTGTTATGCGTTTTGTAATGGAAAAATCATTTCAATAACCTGAGCTATTACAATAACCATACGAATGCAGAGCGAATAGCAACAAGCTTAACAAATCTGTGTAAAAACAAGTCTTTATGAAAGAGGGTCTTCGCTTCTTTTTATTTATTTCATTTTTTTGTTCAAACGAAGAAGCTCAAAGCAGACCGTGGAAATGTCTGGTGTTTTTGTTGGTAGAAGAAACTTCTTGATTGTTAGAGAGGCTAGGTTTGACAAATAGGAGATTGGAATTTTCCTCACCTCTCGATGGCTAGCTAGTGATTCATACAGAAGTTAAAGTCAATGTCGAAATAACCGAAAAGAACTCCGTAAAATTAATAAATCTTAGGTTTCAATGACACGAAAACATTAAATAAACAAATTTCTTTGACATAAAATACCACCTTTGACAAATTAACATAAAAAATATCAGAAACACATTAAATAATTAATTAAAATTTAAGACAGTTTTTTTTTCTCTTTTGGTTTGTTGATGTGTCTGAACTGGAGACTTTATTGCAAATTTCAGACAAAGCGGATTTTCTTGCGATAACCGGAGGGGTATTCGATAACTGGTTGGCAAGCTTGTTGTTGAGATTGTTTGTTAGTCTGTCGTTAAAAAAAAATTTGAAATAACTAAAGGGAATGCGACTGTTTTGTTGCAGAAAAGTTAATCAGTTTTCAGAATGTTTTGCTTAAAATGTTTCTAAAATGTTAGGGAACTGGTAAATCATATCACGAAATACGTTATTATTTGAACATTCACTTGGATGGAAGGGTTGGGTTGAATGATAAGTAGTTAATTATCAAATGTGACGCCATTAATGAGGTCATCCTATTTTATGAAATTTTTGACCAAAATGTTATGGCTAATTTCATCGGTAACCGATACATTGTCGCTACCATGTCACCTGTGTTTTGTCTCATGTTAATATAAATCACATTGAAAGAGTGAAAGAGATGAAATGCGTTACACAAGTGACGCTACCAATGGAATAAGTCTTATACTAATCTGGGCGTTTAGTGAGACGTCGGCTTATGTCAAAGTGAACGAGATTTTACGACAAAGTGCATATGCACTGTTTGACATATTATGATTAGTTTAACTCATTGGTTATGGATTTAAATTGTAGTTACAATCACTTTAGAAATGATGATAAAATGCTGTCATGATGATGATTTAGAACACTAGTACAAAATTCCACAATGACAGAATTTTGTCATCATTTTTTCAAGTGGCAACCATCTTCATTAAATCTAACTATTGCATCTATGTGTTCGATACCTCGTGACTTCTGTAAAATGACCATACAGATGGCGCTGAGCCGCATCTAAAAGTATTGACATTAAAGGGATATGAGGCAATTCTAATAATTGTAACTTCGAGACGCCTCCCCCCGCTTTTTTAATTTCGAAAGTCTCCTTTTAGACATCATAGGCCGTGTCATGTCCGAACCTCAAGTAGTGACATCTATGTTTTTTCATAGCTGAATTAACGTCTCAACAGAGAACTACTCCCTTTTCTCAAATGGCGTCATCCATACTTTCATAACTGAATACGGACAAACATAAAACTAATGACACAATCTATTGTGCGTAGATTTGCACCCAAAGGTCTCAGAGCTAAGGAATTGTTCATGTTTTCAACAGACTACTTAGGAGTTCGGTGACAAATCATTTTTTTTTCATTGTTCATAGTGAATACCCCTTCCTCGGCGTAGCGTCGTTTCAGCTTAACTCGAGTTTATATTTTATTTTATTTATACATATATTCCCATTTCCAATATTAATACCTTTTGGTGTATAAATTAATATGTTTTAACTTGTTTTATCACCAGTTAAACAATAAATTAAAAAGCAAAAAAAAAAAAAAAAACGACACACGAAGAACACTTCAGTCGTCTTCCATGTAGATGATTATATCCAATAAAAAAATAAACTCAAATTTTTTTAAATGTTCTTTTTTATGTAAATGTTGGTATTCACATTATGTGCGAGAATGTGTGTATAAGGTACAAAAATATAAATAAATATATGTTGGAAATAAAGATTATTTTAATAATAATTTGAAGAGGTGTCCAACAAGACATTAAAATTCTTTTAAAATTAATAATAATAAAAAATAAAATTAACAAAACAAAATATAAAAAAAAATAATAATAAATAAATTTAAAATAAATGTATCGAATTTCCAAGAGTATAAGCTTATTGTTGTGTTTCATTTGACTTTTAAAAATTAAAAAATATTTTATGGATGATGCAGGATGCTTATTGTGAATTGCTCATGCCAAAGAGTCGTAAATCCTAAACTTTTTATGTTTTTCATTTTTTGAATCAAGGATATCTACCCGGATGATAATACACTGCACGAAGACAACTGAAATCAAAGGCAACTTCACATCTCAATGCTTTCTAACTCTAGAACAACTTCGGAATCCTGGAAGGGAGTCTACAAACATGTTTAAGGGACCTATTTTGCAGGATCTGCAGTTGCTTAATATTTCTCTTGGTAGCAGTGCCCCAGACGCCCGACAAATAATTAAGGTGGGTAGGGCGTAATAAATAAGTCGGAGAACAGACTTCGGCGCAAATTTCTTCAATTTACACAATATTCCACTCAAAGCAGCCAATTTTTCGCACAAGTGTGAAATATGTTGAGTCCAGCTGAGTCTTGCATCAATTACCAGTCCCAGGTATTTGAACTTCTCCACAGAGCTTATCGTCACACCATCGAAGATGAGATCACCAACCTCTGGCATGTTATTACCCTTCCTAAGGTGCATGACCTTGGTTTTATCCAAATTAAGGGCTAAGGAATTCGCTTATGATCTTCAGGTCATGGAGAAGGTCCTGTTCATTAGTGCGAAATGATACGTTGGAGCAGAACACTCCGAAATCATCTGCAAAGAGGCTTACAGTGCCTTTAAGCGGCAGATCATGCATATCATTAATGAACACTAGAAATAACAACGGTCCCAGCACGCTACATTGTGGGACACCAAGCTTAATCTCATTACATTCACTAGAGCCATTTTCTATCTTAACACACTGTTTTCTGCGACTAAGATAGTCCTTAACCAAATCAAGTGCGACCCCCTTATACCGGCAGACTCCAATTTTTGGAGCAACAGTGAATGGTCAACACAATCAAAGACCTTACGTATATCAATATATATATAGAGCACTCAGTACATTCCCCTTGTCCATATCCCTAAAAATCTTGTCAAGAATTTCATAGGTGGCAGTGTGTGTACCAGATTTTCTACGAAAACCATATTGCCTCGAGTATAGGAGACCCGTCTTTTTCAAGAAATTGGATATCCTTTCATACACCACAATCAATCGTCAACTTTTTTGACTTCACTCTATCGCTGCTTTCCTATCCCATTTCAATATTTTATTAATTCAGAGAATTTGTTTTTGAATAAACCCAACTATGAAAA